>LPNX010007954.1:15947-54401 GCA_001517045.1 Pseudotsuga menziesii | reverse complement strand
GGAAGGGAATGCAGGGCCTGAGGGACTGTGTAGCAGAGAAGGGACTGATTCCTTGTGTTGGGTGTGGATGGGTGTCTTAGAGGTCAGGATAGTTCTGGTAGGTTTCCTTGGCTCTGTAATGAGCTCACCAGCTTAGCAATATGCCTTCTCCAACTCCTTAATGGCCTGATAAACCCAACTCTGTTGGCTTGGCTGTGTGTTTTGCACATCCTTGGCTATGTGTAAGCCTGCTAGTTCCCTTATTCCTTGGAGAATCATGCCCAGCTCGGGGGTGGCAGCGCTGCTGAGAGATTGAGGAGCACGCTGACCTATGGTTGGGTGGAATGTTGCAGCGACGTAGCTGGTTGCGGAGCAAATTCATCTTAAGATAAGTGGTCTTGTACATTTTACATCTGCAATTCTATATTTGCTGTTAATTAAAATGAAATGAACATGTTGAATGAATGCATGTATGAATGCTATTATTTTCTGTTGTGTATGATGATTAAAATGCATATGTGTATCATAAACATTCCTGTGTGCATATTCGAGTTCCAATTCCCTTTCAGCATTCTGTTTTATGCAATTATTAAGCCTGTACATGTTTATGGGACAGTTAGCCGGTCTGATAAAGCTAGTAGATCACGTCCTCTTTGCCGGTCGGAGGCTTGATTACATTACATATTATGGGAAGATTGTAGCTCCATTAACTGCTCTATTGAAAAAGGATGCTTTTACATGGACACATGTTACTGAGTGTGCATTTGACAAGCTGAAACAAGCTATGTGTACTACACCTGTTCTAGCTATGCCCGATTTTTCCAAGCCCTTCACTATTGAGAGTGATGCTTGCGGAAATGGACTTGGTGTTGTTCTCCTTCAAGATGAACACCCCATTGCGTTCACCAACAAAGCCCTTTCCGGTAAGAATTTAGTTGCCTCTACATATGAGAAGGAAATGATGGCTATTTTGCATGCAGTACAAAAGTGGCGACCCTACCTCTTAGGGAATCATTTCTGCATCAAGACTGATCACCAGAGTCTGAAATATTTCCTAGAACAGCATGTATCCTCCCGAGCACAACAAAAATGGGTTAGCAAACTCATGGGTTATGACTATGAGATCACTTATAAGAAGGGTACGGACAATATTGTGGCGGATTCCCTTTCTCACACATTTGATGACCAAGGTTTTCTTTCTGCTATTTCTATGCCTATTCTAAATTGGTTGCAATCGGTTCAACAGGGTTATGTCAATGACTCTTCATTATCTCAAATCATCCAAAGCTTGGACAACATCCCTTCTGCTGTCCCACATTACTCTTGGGATGGTGCTTCACTGAGATACAAGGGTTTTCTGGTGCTTCCCCAGAACACAGCTCTTCAACAAGCTATCTTCTATGAACTCCATGCTTCTCCGTCAGCTGGGCACTCTGGTTTTCTCAAAATATATGAACGGGTACAGCGCAACTTCTTTTGGCAGGGCATGAAAAGGACAATTCAAAAGATGGTGGCTGAATGTGATACCTGCCAGCTCAATAAGGGTGAAACAACACCCCTTCCGGGATTTCTCAAACCCTTGGCCATACCTACCTGGATATGGACAGATATTTCTATGGATTTCATTGAAGGGCTCCTTAAATATGGAGCGAAGATTGTGATTTTGGTTGTGGTTGATCGCCTCTCCAAATATAGTCATTTTTGTGCTCTCAGCCATCCCTATACAGCCTCCTCCGTTGCTCAAATTTTCCTAGACCAGATCTTTCATCTTCATGGAATGCCTTCTTCCATTGTCTCGGATCGTGATGCGACTTTCACCAGTCATTTTTGGATAGAACTCTTTCACCACACTGGAACCAAACTGAAGATGAGTTTAGGTTATCACCTACAAACAGATGGTCAGACTGAAATTAGCAATAAATGCTTGGAAACTTATCTTCGTTGCTTCTCCTCTGAGCAACAACATCAGTGGGCAAAGTGGCTCCCTCTCGCTGAATGGTGGTACAATACCTCTTACCACATTGCCTCTAAAATGACTCCATATGAAGCAGTTTATGGTCAGGCCCCGCCAGTTATTCTTCCTTTCACCCCCAGCAGTGCTCCAGTTCAGGCAGTTGACGTGGTCCTTCGAAACTGCGATGAGGTTCTTCGCATTTTGCGAAAAAATCTTCACATGGCACGAAATCGCATGAAGCAACAAGCTGATCAGCACCGTTCTAAGTGCACTTTTGAAGCCGGTGATATCGTTTTTCTTCGTCTCCAGCCTTACAAGCAATCCTCACTAAAAATCAAAGGGCGTCATAAGCTCACTCAAAATTTCTATGGGCCATATAGGATTCTTCAGAAGATTGGGTTTGTTGCTTATAAATTGTAACTTCCTCCTTCTTCCCGCATTCATCCAGTATTTCATGTCTGTTGTCTGAAGAAAGTTCTTGGCACCAACATCAAAGGCCAAACTATTTTACCAGAATTGGATAATGAAGGATCCATCTTTTTGGAGCCGGAGGCTGTCCTCAATAAGTGCACTCGTCAGCATCTCTCTCGCTCTATCACAGAGGTTTTAATTCAATGGCACGGAATGCAGCCCAAGCATGCTACGTGGGAACCACTCCTTCAGATTCAGCGACAATTTCCACATCTAAAGCTTTGAGGACAAAGCTTTTTCTAATGGGGAGGGGATGTTAGGAACCCATGTCAATCCTTCTCTTTACTATGTTAGTATATTGTTGTTGGACGCATATGCTTTGTAATTCATCCCATAGTAATTGATTATCCATAGTTTGTGTTATTGTTGTTGGGCGCATATGCTTTGTAAGCTGCCTGTAGTATTTGTTGATCCATAGTTTATATTGATCCATGGTTTTTAGTATATAAGTGTGTGTTGAGGCCAAGGAAGGCACCATGAAGTTATTTTGTATTGAGCTTGCTCAAAGGAGGTTGCCCCCTCGAAGTGGCCTACGATTAATATAAAAGTGATTTTGAGTTCTGCTGCTATATCGTGTATTTTGATTAATTATTTGCTCCAGGGTCCTCACATTGGGAAACATAGATACAAGATAAGAGATATATAAATATAGCTATGGGAAGTGAAGAGGTGTGTAACCATTGGGTAGAACAACTAATACTGTGATAAAAGGATTGGAATATGCATTAGTGTTGATGCCTTATTTTGTCATCATTTTTTGTTATTAAATTGCTTTGTCGGCATTACTTTTGTCATTTTTGGCATACTTCTGTTCATTTAGCCCATCAATTAAACCTAGGTATGAATGTATTTGAATATCACATAAGTCTTGGTTAATTTTAATTATTTTATGGTTTAATTATTTAGGGCTCACAACTTATGAGATGGAACTAGGGTTTTATGACCTCTTTAGGTTTAGATCATTAGATTGGTTGTATCATTTAAGTAGAAATCAAAAGGCCATATACCTAGGCTATGCACATACATGAAACAAAACGAATAGGGTTGAACATGGATCACAAGTGGAAGTTCACATTCATGCATGACTTAGAAGTAGAAACCCATGTACATGAATTACAAGCAAAACCAACAAAGGTTTCATGAATTATAAGAAATCCATGAGTATAGAGATGAGAGGCTATGTTATTTTCATTAAAGTAGAAACCAAAAGGCCATATATCCCTAGGATACACTTACCAATTGAAAACCAAATAGGGTTTCATGAACTACAAATTGCATGCTATAACTAGGGTTCACAAGTTATGAGATGGAACTAGGTTTTATGTCCTTTTTAGGTTTATATCATTAGATTGGTTAGTATCATTTAAATAGAAACCAAAAGGTCACATACCTAGGATATGCACATACATGAACTACTTTTATTGGGCTTAATATGAACTAATTACTACTTCATATGTTCACAAATGCAAATACGAGTGTGTTAGCCCCAAAACGCAGAATTTAAATAGGGAAAATGAAGATACTTATGTGAACAGTTTAATCCCAATGGAAATTTAAATCATCAGTATAGAGTTCATATTTGTATGTGTTTTGTAGCAAGTTTCAAGCACCAATTTATGATATTCAATGGACTTATGATTTACCCTTTATGTCTAATCAATGCACCTTCATAATAAGCAATAAGCATTTTAACAAAATTCAGATTTTGTTTAAAATGCAACAGTAAATAAATTATTTAAAGTCGGAATTTGTAGTTTGTGGTAAAGATGGTAGGGAAAGGTTCTAGGGTAGTCTAGGATGGTTTACGACATGAGATGAGAGGGTAATGATGAGGTTTAGGTAGCTGATTTATGACGTATTATTTTCACCAAGCAAGAATTTATTTAGTATATGGTTAGGGTAGTTTAAGGTATATATTAGAATTGTAAAGAGGATATTTACGATGATTTTCAGAGAATTTTAGGAGGCAAATAAAAAATACTATATGTATAGTATACATTTTTATTTGAAGGAAAATAGTGCACCATCAATGATTGTAGTGTGTTGATAGAGGGTGTTCTTCTAAGATTTATTGTTGATCAATTGACACTTGTACATTCCATGTAATTTCTTAGGTAGAGGGAATTTACCTTTATTCTTGAAAACTCTCTTAGAAAGAGAGTCTTGACCTAGTTCATGTTAGTGTGTCAATTGTCAAAGTTATTAAGGTGTGTGATAGAGGTTATGAAGTTAAAAATTTGATGATAGGCCCACAAGGGTCGTTAATTGAACCATGATCTTGGTATTTCATTAAGGATGGATTTATGAAGTTATATATCTTTCTGATTTTCATAGATACAATTCATTTGTCTTGGTCTTGTAAGGAGTTTTGATTATCTTTGTAGGATGTCCTGAACAAATTATGATGTGGTGTCTAGTGATTATCTCCCATGGTGTTGATCTAGTGATTATCTCCCATGGCTTACTTGATCTTAGTTGGATGAGTCATACATTCTTCCTTGAATTATTGGAGATCTTCAAATAGTTAGTAGGATATGTCATGATAAGGTCTATAATATCATAATATCGCATAGATGAAACACACATTATCATCTTAATTAAAGACATGCTTAATGAAAGACATAGTTAAACATATCTAAAAGGCATATAATAAATATCATTTTCCAAAATAAAGACAATGATATATAAATTTGAACCTTGCTTTATATTATATGTACATATAATGTTTTCAAAAATGGCATGCCATGGCCATAATACAAAATAGTGGATCATACTGTACATTTTTGTATATACAAACAAAACATTACATGTATGTATCCCCCATATACATTAATTCTAATTATCCCCCATTTCACTGTCACTATCAGTGGCTTGTGAGAAGTCTATCTTTCTTTTCCGCTTGCTCAGTAGTGATCCCCAGTGCTGAAAAAGAGGGACAAATATCATTTCTAGAGAATTGACATAAACCAAAATTTGTAAGTTAGTTTACCAAACTATAAAAATTCTATGTACATTTGTTCAAATTCCAAGCCAATATAACATTTTTACTTACTATTCGTGAGTAAGTTATGGTGGGTCGTGGTGTAGGTGTTGGTGCCTCACTAGCAGCGACCCTGATTGTGTGCTCTTCAAGCACCACTTGCTCACTATCTATATACATAAAATAATATATATGTCAATGTCAGCATATCAACGGGGGAAACAAGGAAAAATATACTTACAAGTACAAAAAAACTATATTACATGGAGGGGCAATTGGCGAAACATAAATACAAGATAAGCAATATATAAATATACCTGGGGGACATGAAGAGGTGTGTAACTAGTGGCTGGAACAACTGACACCGGGATAAAAGGATCGGAATATGCATTAGTGTTGATGCCCAATTTTTTCATCATTTGTGGTTGTCAAATTGCTTTGTCAGCATTACTTTTGTTATTTTTTGGCATACCTTTTTTCCATTTAGACCATAAATTAAAGCCAGGTATGAATGTATTTGAATATCACATAAGCCTTAATTAATTCTCATTATTCTATGGTTTTATTAACTAGGGTTCACAACTTATGAGATGGAACTAGGGTTTTATGACCTATTTAGGTTTGGATCATTAGATTGGTTAGTATCATTTAAGTAGAAACCAAAATGCCATATACCTAGGCCATGCACATACATGAAACAAAATGAATAGGGCTGAACATGGATCACAAGTGGAAGTTCACTTTCATGCATGACTTAGAAGTAGAAACACATGTACATCAATTACAAGAAAAACCAACTAAGGTTTCATGAATTATAAGAAATCCATGAGTATAGAGATGAGAGGATGTGTTGTTTTCATTAAAGTAGAAACCAAAAGGCCATATAGCCCTAGGCTACACTTACCAATTGAAAACCAACTAGGGTTTCATGAACTACAAATTGCATTCTATAACTAGGGTTCACAAGTTATGAGATGGAACTAGGGTTTTATGACATTTTTAGGTTTATATCATTACATATGTTAGTATCATTTAAGTAGAAACCAAAAAGTCATATACCTAGGCTATGCACATACATGAACAACTTTTATTGGGCTTAATATGATCTACTTAATACTTCATATGTTCACAAATGAAAATACCAATGTGTTAGCCCCAAAACTCAGAATTTAAAGAGGCAAAAATGAAGATACTTATGTGAACAATTTAATCCCAGTGTCAATTGAAATCATTAGTATAGAGTTCAGATTTGTATGTGTTTTGTAGAAAGTTTCAAGAACCAATGTATGATATTCGATGGACTTATGATTTACCCTTTAGGTCCAATCAATGCACCTTCATAATAAGCAATAATCATTTTAACAAAATTCAGATTTTGTTTAAAAAGTAGCAGTAAGAAAATGATTTAAACTCGGAATTAGTAGTTTGTGGTAAAGATGGTAGGGTAAGGTTCTACGGTAGTCTAGGATGGTTTAGGACGTGAGATGAGAGGGTAATTATGAGGTCTAAGTACCTGACTTATGACATATTATTTTCAACTAGAAGGAATTTAGGTAGTGTATGGTTAGGGTAGTTTAAGGTATATATTATAATTGTAAAGAGGATATCTAGGATGATTTTTAGAGAATTATAGGAGGTGAATCAACAATACTATATGTATAGTATAAACTTCCATTTGAAGGAAAATTGTGCACCATCAATGATTGTAGTTTGTTGATAGAGGGTGGTCTTCTAAGTTTTCATGTTGATCAAGTGGCACTTGTACATTCCATGGAATTTCTTAGGTAGAGGGAATTTACCTTTATGATACTCTTTCTTGAAAATTCTCTTAGAAAGAGAGACTTGACCTAGTTTATGTTAGTGTGTCAATTGTCAAAGGTATTAAGGTGTGTTATAGAGGTTATGATGTTAAAAAGTTGATGATAGGCCTACATGGGTTTTTAATTGAACCATGATCTTGGTATTTCATTAAGGATGGATTTATGAAGTTATATATCTTTCTAATTTTCATGGATACAATTAATTTGTCTTGGTCTTGTAAGGATTTTTTATTATATTTGTAGGATGTCCTCAACAACTTATGATTTGGTGTCTAGTGATTATCTCCCTTGGCTTACTTGATCTTAGTTGGACGAGTCATACATTCTTCCTTGAAGTATTGGAGATATTAAAATAGTTAGTAGGATCTATGATAATCACGTCTATAATATCATAATATCACATAGGTGAACCACACATTATAATTTTAATTAAACACATACTTAATGAAAGATAGTTAAACATATTTGAAAGGCATATAATAAATATCATGTTCCAAAATCAAGACAATGATATATAAATTTGAACTTTGCTTTATATTATATGTACATATAATGTTTCCAAAAATGGCATGCCATGGCTATGATACAAAATAGTGGATCATACTATACATTTGTGTGTATACAAACAAAACGCTACATTTATGTATCCCTCCTATATCATGCTACATAACAAAACATAAAGATACAATTATAAAATTTATAATAATTAAAAGCATGCATGTTGAATCATTAAAAGCATAATTAAAATGATACCTATGTTTGGGAATCTTCCTCTAGATGCGGGGGCCTTTCTTGGGATTCTACAAACTCATCATTCCCACCCTGCATAAAGCATATTGTATGCATATTAGGACGTATTAAATGTTGCAATCTCTACTATAAACATGCAAATAATGATGATAAATTCAAAAGTTCTTACAGCTAATGATGAAGCACACAATTCATATGCAACATTGACTGCTGCATCAATGCCATCAACATTAATCGTCGGATTATACGAATCTGGGGTGTCATGGGACACCAACTGCATATTTGTTCACATAAATTGTTAGATAATTAAATAGAAATACATTATGAAACAGTTGAAAACTATGACAAAACAAAATATAATATGCAGAGAATGAGTTTTACTTATATATCAAAATAATCCATCGTCCCGAAACTTTGAAGCAGGCCCATATCATAATGCTTCCACATGATGTGAAAGGGTGTGGAATAACATGACACTCTGAACCCTATGCATCTACAGTGCGATTTGTAGCTCTAGTACGGTTTGGAGACCTAGTAACTGGATCCTGAGTGTGTGATGGGACAACCTCAGAAGTGTGAACCCCTTGGCTTGCATTGCCTTCGACAACACTCCCATGTTGAAGAAACTTATCTACCAAGTCGAATAAGGCCTCCTATGTATCATTAATCACAGGACCCACATGAGGATATACCCGAGGGAGTTTTTGTGTGTGTGGAGCGCGTGGCACACGGTTAGGATTATCTCTAATGCCTTCCCTATCTTGGGTAATCCCATGACCCAAACCCTCGAACTCTAAAATATCAAAATAGTTCACATGTTTCCCAAAGATAAAATATGCATACAACTTCCTCACGAAATAGAATGGGATGTCTCTATTCCCATGAGGGTCTTCATCGAAGACCATGTACCAGCAATCCATCCAATTGGCTTTAACATTTGGTTCCATGCACTAGTCTATGGAAATGTGTGGTCGACTAGTGGGTGGAACCAATCCGGTGCTAGGGTCCTACCATGATGAAAACAATTGGTCTTTGGTTATCTTTAGTTTTTTGACGTCTTTATAGCTCAGCCAATTGGAATAGAATTGCTTCCGGGATTCTCTGTACGAGCTAATATTGTACAATGCTCCATGGGCATTGGTAATTGTGTTTGTTATGGTATCTAATGCCTCGATTAATGATTGTCTTAAATGCCCCCCCTCTAAAGAGTGATTTAAGGTGCCTCAATGTACCCAAAGGATCCAGAATCTCTGAATTCCAGTCTCGTTCACCCTCCGTGTTTAGGTTTGTGTCCGTATTTAGGTTTGTGTTTGGGTTTTCATTTGGGTATGGTTATCGGTGGTTTCATTTTGCACATTTTATTCAACATGTGTGTTCTTTGTTAAGATCAAAACAACAAATTCAATTTTTTTTTAATATTTTATTGTTTGATTTAATTCAACAATCTTTATTAAATTCATTTTAAAAATAAAAAAAACTATAAAATTAACAAACACAAATGAAAATTGAAAGAAATTTTTAAGGAAATGACCACTTACCCTCCATTGTATCCAACTAGTTAATTGACCTTATTGCAACTGCAACAATTTCCCAAAATTCCAAAAAAAATTAGGACCCTCCTTTGCTTGGATTAGTTCGATTTTCTTATTAGGTTTGGTCTAATAATGATTTCTCAGATTGTTTTCTAACATTTGGGTTGATCTACCACCTGTTTTAGATTTTTCTAACACTTGAAAAAATTCAATGATTGATCAAACTTCATCTTTTGCCTTTTAATTACGTTTTCATCATGGCTGAATCGGAAGGTATTCGCTTTTCCTCCCACCATTGCGGATGGATAAGCAGTATTGGCTCCGACTTCCTTTCCGATTTGTTTGTTTTCGCATCGGTTGTTTTTGAGTTTTACATCAGAACTTTGTATCTTTTCTTTCTCCGCCATTGCAGAAGGAAAATGGCTTCCTCCTCCGATCATTGTTTAACGTTTCGGACCCCGCTTTATTAGTCTGGCCGATCCCATAGGTCATAGGCTTCCGTCGTTACAGCTGCGGAGAACTTTATGTTTTCCGATCGTCCAAGTCGTTTAAAGCTTGCCGTTGCGAAAGGTCACGCCCTTTGTGCTTCCACCGTTGCGGCTGTCGAAAGCGTTAGATTTTCCGATCCTCTAATGTTTCCACTTCCGATTTTGAACTCAGTTTGCAGAGCGGTTTATCCTTTGTTCTTCCACCGTTGTGGATGAAAGAAGCACTAACCTTGCCGATGCATAGTCGCTTTTCTCCCATTGTAGATTGATTTACCCTTTGCAGCTCCGTCGTTGCGGCTCTCATTCCACTATTGGCCCAATGATTAGTCTTCCGAGGTCCCGCCATATATGTCTCCACAGATGGCTTAACGCTTTGGCTATCCGCCGTTGCGGAAGAAAGTTTGTTTTCAACCTCCGATCCAAAGTTGTCTGTTTTTCGATTCTTTTCTCTCCGTCGTCTGATCTTTTTTTGGTGAACTATATATATGGGGTTGGGATTGTTGGATTATCTTATTATTCTATGCATTTTCAACGGTTGTCGTTTCGTCTGTCGTTATCACATGCTGTTGCACTCGCCCGATCCCTCGTTTTCGGTACACACAGTCCAGGTGTCACCACCGTGAAGCTTGACAAGCCTCCACATCGTCGACTGCACATTGCCAGGTAGGATCATTGTTGCCCTTTCCTCGTTTCGTTGAACTTTTGGTTGATGTTTGATACGGTTAGGTTCTCTTCACCCTATTAGTTGCGCACCTATATAAGTTGGGGATTTTCATCTTATTTGCCTGTGGGAGGGCGGTTTAACCCTCAGAGTAGTTTTTCCCTCCACCGCCGCTTATTTTGTAACCCTGTGCTTAATGTAAGGGGGTTTGGTGCAGACGGCCATTACGCTGTCTGCACCAAGCGTCCCGGCACGATGAGGTTTGTTAGGGGAGGTTTCAAGGCATCACCGTGGTTTTGGGTGGCCACCTCCCCCATTCGTTTTGCACTGTTCGTATCCCGCAGACTCAGCCGCAATTCGCTGCATTTTTCACGCGGGTTTTGAACCTAAACCGTGATGGGGGTTTTATCACTGTATAGCAATGCACTGCGTTTCAAGTGAACATTAGCTTGCACAGGCAGTTAGTTGTAAAGTGCCGTTAAAAAAAAAGATTGCATGGTTTTTCCTTTATCCTTCCCGTGCCCCGCGATGACCATGGTGTCTGTGGAAAGCTGAAATTTGTTGCACATTAATGTAGATGTTTTCCCATCCGATTATATTGTTAGAATTGTTGGTATTGGAAAATAGTGGTAGCTTACACAATAGTACTGCATATAACTATTTTCAATCATGATAGACACAGGAAAAATCACTGAATATTGCACATTGTGTTTCAATGGTTCTATTAGTTAGGACATTTCTGCTTGTATAAATGCATATATTTTCTTCATTGACTGATTGATATCATGTTAAACATAGAAGAAATGACACTGATGTATATAAGTTTGTCACTCAGCCAAAATGGCTTAATGTTTACAAGGTTGTGTGTGGTAGGAAGATTTCGAATCCACAATGTCAAAGAGGCAAAAGAAGAAGGCTCCGGTGGTTGAGAAAGAGCCCGAAGTAGAAACTGTCACCAAAACTGAATATATATATGAGGACACTAAGTGTGTTTCTGGTATTGAACCTGAATACCAGTGGGGGGAAATATATAGACTGATCACAATGCCTTTATGGAGCTATTGCAGAGGAGATACCAGGAGGAGGAAGCCAAAGTACAAGGGATTAAATCCCTGGATGATCAGATCTTGAGAAGCGAAGTAGATCATTTAGCTATCAGCGTGCAGCTTCATGAGGATCAGCTTCGATTGAGTGCAGCCAAGATTGAGGCTATAAAAAACCAGGCTGCTAAGTTTGAGATAAATATTCAGTTTTTGGAACCTTGTGCCTTTGAAGGCATTGCCTCTGAAGCTTCGGCATGGAAGAAATTTCTAGATGCCCAAGTGGGACCCTCCTCGTAAAAGGATTGGTCACTTTTTTTGATATGAACATTTTGTAAAAAAAAAAAAAAATCACTTGAGAAAAGTCAAGTGTTGGGAAACGAAGAGTTGGGAAGCCCAAAGGTTACTTTGGGCAGCCCAACCGTCTCACCCTTTTGTATAAATATAGAAAGCTTAGAAGGGAGAAGGGACTTTTTCCCAGTTAGACATGAAAAGCTATATTGTAAGAATAACTATTTCTCTTTGCAATAAAGAAGTATTGTTTGCCTGTTGGAGGAAGATTGGCGGCACTTTCAAATGTTATGCCGTGGATGGCTGAAAGATGAACTATTTTGTTTTTTTAGTTTTTTGTCCATTAACCGCGAGATCGTTCTAACTCTTAGAACCTATGTTCTTGTTTAAATGATTTCTTGTTTATTGTGTGGAATTACCACCATGAGTAATGTGTGATGTTCATAAAACAATTAGCTATCTGATTGTTGAAATATCTTTAATCATTCATGTGTTGTAGGAAGAAATATCAGCTATCTGTAATTTCTCTTTATGATACATGCACAATTCACATTACTCACAAATAAGTTAAAGTTTGCTCCCCGGGGATAGATAGATAGATAGGTAGATAGTTAGTTTTATTTTTGCACATGTGATTTAGATGCTTGTGAGCCTAAGATGAGAGGTAAGAACATGCGCATCACATTGTGAATACTCCTTGCATCCTTATCACCCTGCATGGTTTATTAGGCATATGCATATCATACTTAAGTAAAAAAATACAAAAATATACACGGTGGACCGGGCTGCAACCGGTAAAACCTTTTGTTTTTGTTACTTTGACCTATGGTAGCCGGACTACAAACCGGACGGATTCCCCATACCAAATAGTCATGGGTTAGTTGGGAACGTTGACTAGGGAGAATCCCTTCCTATTGTTGCTTGTGAATTTCCAGGCCTCAACAAACCCTTCCAAATTTCCCTCCAAATTCGCTCAAACTCAAATTGCCCTTCTGGTATTTCACACTCCTGTTCCCTGTGGAATTGCCTCCGAAATGAGAAATTGAGGCCGTAGGCCTCTGTTTTATTTTTTGTTTTGTTATTACAAATCGCAAGTGCGATATATCGCACTTTCAGTATAGGCTAACTAAGCTTAGTCTAGGTTTTGGGCTCGGGTTTTCCAAACCTAGCCACAATAACGCATATGCGCTATAGATTTACATTTTTGACTTGCGTTTTCAATTTCTAAAGTGACACTAAAAAGTGGAACCAACTTCATGCAAGCACCCCTATTTTAGTTATCACTTTAATTTGTTGCACCAAGAGTATCCACGTGCTCTACAATCCAGTACATGGAGGAGATGTTGTAGGACTTGTGTAACATTATGTATCATGACGCTCCTATAAAAAATGAAATAAAATTGATTTTTTTTTCTTACTTTGTAAAAAATTAATATAAAAAAATTACACCTAAAGAAATGGGATGCCTCTGTTAATGATTGTCTTAAATGGTCCCCCTTAATTTAATTTATTTAACCTCTTTTGAGACCTGTTCTCTAATAAATTCCCCCCAAATAATTCCTATCCGCATTCTGCCACTACTTATCACCTATCCGCATTCTGCCACTACTTATCATTTATCATTACGCTAGTACTTATCATTTATCATTACGTCGATAGGCATTTAGATTAACAAGATTAACCCGGGTCTAACAAGTGTACAACAGGTATTCATTTCATGGTCGTCTATATATTGTTATGCTTAAATGCATCGTGATTAAGATTTAAATGAACTTATTTAAACAGTTAATTGAAACGATTACATTAATTATAATATTTTTAATTGTTTTATTCTTACAAAACTTTTTGTTTATTTAAGTGATGCTTTAAATTTATTCTTATTTTTAAATAAGGGTGGCTTCTAAAATGAGGAATAGTCTATCCACATTAACCGCCATAAATGAAGTATCTATACTAGCCACCGCATATCCACCCTATTTAAATATATATGAATTTGAATTAATTAATAAAATATGCTGAAAAAATATGAAGAAATAATATTTTACTCGATATGAGTGAATGTTGAATAAATAATATTTTACTCGATATGAGTGAATGTTGAATAAATAATATTTTACTCCAAATCACTCAATGTTGAGTGTCTCCCCATAACTGCACCTAATTCAAAAAGCTTGATACTTACCATCTAACTCACATATCCACCAATTAACTTGCAAACATTACTTAATAGCAAGGGGAGCGGAGGGGAGGGCTTGTGACCACACAAGCATACCTATAACAACGTGACCACTTGTTGCAGGATTCGAAATTGGTAAAGGCAGTAGGCGTTAACTCTTGTCCGCGTATTATAATAATGGCATATCTTATACATTTATTTATAGATCTTTTGAAGATAGTGTTTCTACCAAATGCGGCAAAGTTTCTTCATTCTCAATAGCTGAAATAGAGTTTGATCGTTATTTTACTAGGAAGGCAAGCCATATCGGGCGCAGGTGAATACAATGGACAACAATTGGAATGAGCAATTGGTTGGAAAGCTTCAGAAGTTGAATAACACAAAAATTAGCATTCAAGGTACTTGTTATTCTGTTTATTTCACCAAAGACTAGCCTTTTTTCTCAGGGTAGGGACACTTTTAGGGTTTATTTTTTATTTTAAGGTTAAGGCATTGTATCACGTAGAGATTGTTTTCCAAGATAGTAGTGAAGGCAAATACTGGATTCATTTTAGGGTTTTTTTTTTTTTTTTTTTTTAAGGGTAAGGCATTGTATCACGTAGAGATTGTTTTCCAAGAAGTAGTTAAGGCAAATACTGGATTCAGGATGATATCTTAAAATTCTGCTAACTTTTTTTCAAGACGCACACAGTTTTCTTCCATGTTATCATGTAAATTGATTAAAAACCCTGTAGAAAAAATGTAGATCCATCAGTTTTGGTGTTATTGTGATGTATGATATGGTACATTGGTCAGCCTCTTCATGTTGGTGCACCTTCTACGGGAATAAAGCAAAGGTGATAGTGGAGACATGGTGTAGACAATTTGAAAATGCAGACGAAGACAGAAAAATCTCATTACTTTATCTGGCGCACGACATCATACTGAGCATCAAGACGTTCAAAGAATGCCATGGATTTCTTGAGGAATTTTGGCGACTTCTACCAATATATCTTGAAGATATATATCAAAATGGAGGACAATCTAGAATATTGGAAGTTGCATCCAAACTGGTATACACTGTCTTCTCTTAGACCAGTCAATTGACAGATTTTTCGAATTACTTTTGTGTTTTTCCTAAGGTATTTTCATGAATTTAAATTCTCTATAAATTTGTAGGTTGATATATGGGAAAAACATGAACTTTTTAAACCAGGCCATCACAATCTTGCACCACATTTTCTTGGAGAAAGACCGCCATCAAGTTTGGAAGATGGGTTTTGCCCAATTGTCCCCAGAAAACGAGTGAGACAATTTATAACACATTTGTTGGGAGATATTTGAAACAATTTATAGCACATTTTTTCAGCTATATTGAACTACTGCTTTTGAGGTTGATGGTTTCTGATAATTGTTATCATTTTAGAAACTGGAAGCTAGATTCGAAGCTGGAGGTACTGCAGAAAAAATATTAGCGGCATACCAGGCAGCCGATGAGGATTATATAGACGAAGAGACAATATGGAAAGCATGTGACTCTTCGTCAAAACGATTGGAGGAGATCGAGAATCAAGTACACAACGGCCTGCGCCTTAACTGGTAAGTACACCAACAAAGTAGTATCTAAAGCGGCCATTTAATGTGCCTACATTAGGCATGCTAACAGTTGAATTTACATTTAAAGTGGCTACATCAGGCATGCTAACGGTTGAATTTACAGCAAGCATGCTAAAGATTGGATCTACAGTTGTTTGAGATCTAATTGTTAATATGGCTGCCCCATTAAATGGCAAGGAGTAAGCTAAATATTGATGGCTAAATCTACAGCAGGCATGCTAAAGATTGGATATAAAGTTGTTTGACATCTAATTGTTAATATGGCTGGAGCATTAAATGGCAAGCAGTAAGATGGCCGTGATTATTTAGGTCATCCCCATAGTTATCCATAAAAAAAAAACCATTCCAAACTTGCCTTTGGCCGTGATTGTTCAGGTCATCGGCATAGTTATCAATAAAAAAAAACCATTCCAAAAAACAGTTCCAAAGTTGCCTCTATACAAGTATAAATTCACTAATATACAGAAAAAAGAGGCAGACATTCACCGTTCACTAGTATTCAGCATTCTCAGGCACACATGAAAGGTCATAGACAGTTTCAATAATTCTACTCGAGCTATACTTCCATACAAAATGAAGCTAAATGCCTATAGACTTTATTCTCCAGCTATGTCTGTTATTTTTGGTTATAGTATTAGAGTATGAGCTTAGATCCAGCTAAACAGCGTTGGTTAGCGTATTCACAGGAAATTCCGATAAAAAAAAATGCTTTGCATTAGGGTATCTGCATGGGAGAATATACCCACACTTCTTTCACTATAAAAGATTTTCCAAACCTAATTAAATAACAGAATTAACGCCATAATTCAGAATTTCCATAGTCATTGACCTCCTATTGTCTCCTCTCTAGCTTCACTCTCATCATCTCTGCAGGCTCATCTATCCTTCACAAATTCATTTCTGGCTTAGTCTCTGTTCTCATAAGCTCCATCAATAATTATAATGTCATCCTTGGCCTTCCATCTCTCATCCATGTTATCACATTCCAGTTGGTCTTCTCAATTCTATATGCGGGTTTCTGGTTAGAGAGTACAAGTAGAAGATGGAGTTTTAACTGTATAGTTTACAAAGAATAATAATGGTTCAGGTTTTGAAAAGAGTTTGATTATGAGGAAAAACCATGTAAGTTTGGTTACCAAGGTGATCATTAATGATATACTCATAAACCAATAATCCCAAGAAAATGTTGGAAAAATGTAAATACTCTCAGATTTGTACTTGACTTCCAGTCGACACTTCCAGTCGACTCTGTCACAGTCTGTACAAGTCAAGATCTTGTCTCTACAAGTCAGGATCTTGTCTGTCAGTTTGACAAGAAGGAAAAGTCCACAATTCGGCACTATAAACTAGTTGAATTTAGTCTTTAATGGCAAGTCAGTCGGCCCATGTAGTAGCAATTTTCAGGTTGCCTATAAATAGAAGAAGCATTTTGTAATTTAAGTTACAGATAGATAGAGAGATACAGACACAAACATTAGACAGCAGAGGAACTCATGGTGAGAAAGAGAAGTCGAAGCTCAAGCTTCTGTCCATGTGATTTAGTCGAAGAGCTCAAGCTCTGTGGACCGACCACTCTGGACCGACAAGTCTAGACCGACAAGTTTGTAACCGACAAGTTTGTAATACTTTGTATTTCCGCATAGTTAATATATGAAATAGTTTGTGGTTGAATGCATGATTGTTTGGCGCACATATTTCCAGATTTAATTCTGTAAATGTTTTTTACAATTACTGTCAAGTGAAAGATCAAGAACCCATAAAAATCTCACCGCTTGAAAGTTCTAGCACATTGGTAGACTCAAGTCTTCCTACATATTTGAGCACATATGTTTTATAAGTTATTTGAATTTGTAAATGTGTCTATTTTACTTCATCTTACTCATAGGTGAAAAGCATTTGTAATTTCTTAAGTCTTTAGACTAAGAAACATATTCTGCAAATTTTGACTAGAGTGGTCAGAGTCGACTAGAGTGGTCGAGCCGACTTGAGTGGTCGGTTGAGTCATCCGACTGAAGCAGCCGACTTAGTCGAAGGCAAGTAGTGAGCCGACTTGGTCGAAGGCAAGTAGTGAGCCCACTAGTTGAAGTGAAAAGTGGTCGAGGTAAAAACCGGTCGGACAAGTAAGTCGAAGTTATTTTGGTCGAGTGTAAGACCGACTAAAATTTATAAACTTGTCTAGTCGGACATAGACAAGTTTCACCCGACTAGAAAAAGAAAAGTGGTCGGCGTGAAAAGTAAAAATTAAAACTTAATATCGACTCAGCCCTAAACCCAAGTTTTGTCGGCTTGGTTTTGGCTATCTGGTATCAGAGCTAGGTTATATGAGAGCAGGGCAAGGTTTATATCAGCCCAAGATTTAGGAAAGCAATCTTGTCTTAAAAGGTGGAAATTTAATTTTCTAAGGAAAGTTAATTAAAAAATAAAAAATGGCTTCCACTTCTGGTTCATTGCAACTTCCAAGTTTTACAAGAAAGAATTATGAATATTGGTCTGTAACAATGAAGGCTTTATTCAGTGGTCAAGATGTCTGGGAGATAATCCAGCATGGTTATGCAGATCGAGCAGACATGGCAGCATATAACAATCTCACACAGGCTGAGAAATATGTCTTGAGAGAACAGAGGAAGAAAGATGGAAATCTCTGTTTTTCATATATCAAGCTATGCATGAGAGCAGACTCCCAAGAATAGCAGCAAAGACTAATGCCAAGGAAGCATGGGATACATTGGAGACTGCCTATCAAGGTTTGAATAAGGTAAATACATCCAAGCTACAGATTCTGAGAAAAGATTTTGAATCTCTGTGCATGAAAGATTCAGAGAATGTAGACACATTCTACACCAGAGTTGTTGGGTTGATAAACCAACTGAAATCTCATGGAGAACCCGTATCAGACCAAAGGGTTGTTGAAAAAATTCTCAGAAGTCTTCCTCCAAGATTTGAAAATTTGGTTGTGACCTTAGAGGAACACACAAACATGTCAACATTTACCATTGATGAGCTACAAGCTTCACTCATCAATCATGAACACAAAATCAATAGAACACAAAAATCATTGGAAGGTGCATTTGCAGCACAGTCATCCATAAGCCGTGGTAGAGGCAGGGGGGGAAACAACTTCAGAGGCAGAGGAAGAATTTCTTCAAGAGAAGGACGAGGCAGAAGTCCTGCAAATGTCAGTGGCAGAGGAGATAACCAGAACCCAAGTCAGCCAAGTGGCCAGAGGTTTGATAAATCAAAAATTCAATGTCATTACTGTAAGAAGTTTGGTCATTATGCATATGAATGCAGGAAGAAGCAATATGACCAAGGAAGGCAAAGCCCAAGTTAGTCGACCAACACTAGCACTTCGACAAGTGCAATGTTAATGGCATCGACATCTCCACTTGAATGCAATGATGTTCAAGAAAGTCCACATGACATATGGTACTTAGATTCAGGATGCAACAACCATATGACTGGTAATTTAAATCTGTTTTCCAGTCTAGACACTTCAGTTAAAACTGATGTTACACTTGGAAACAATGTCCAAGTTACTGTCTTAGGAAAAGGCACTGTTGATATTCTAACCAAACAGGGGGAGAGTAAGTATATCCCTGATATATATCATGTTGAAGGTTTGAAACATAATCTGTTAAGCATTGGATAGTTGTTACAAAAGGGCTACAGAGTCTACATGGAAGATGAACACTGTGTGATCAAAGACAAGCGTCCAAGCGACCAACTGATAGCAAAAGTGCCAATGACAAGCAACCGCTTGTGTCCATTGAGGATAGTTCCCGACATAAAAGGGAAGACAAAGACAGGAGCTGCATTCAAGGCAGAAAGTGAAGAAACGGTCAAGCGCGTCAACAAGAGAGAAAATTGCAGCACTAATTTGCAAGCTGCATTTCAGACAGAAGTTTAGGATGAATCCTGGTTGTTGCATTTTAGATTTGGACATCTAAATTTTGGTGGGCTAAAGCTACTACACACAAAGAATATGGTGAAGGGATTACCATTGATCGACAGACCAGAGAGGGTTTGTGAAGGCTGCATTTTTGGTAAGCAGCACAGAGAGACATTTCCAGTCGAAAAGTCCTATAGAGCACGCACACCACTTGAAATTGTGCACTCTAACATCTGTGGTCCAATGCAGACATCATCCATTAGTGGCTGCAACTATTTTCTAAATTTTATAGATTATTACTCAAGAAAGACATGGGTATATTTCTTGAAACATAAATCTGATGCATTTGGTTATTTTTAGTAGTTCAAGGCACTCGTGGAGAACCACAGTGGTCACCACATCAAGATCTTAAGGACCGACAGAGGAGGTGAATATGTTTCAAATGAATTTTTGAATTTTTGCAAGACCCATGGCATATAGAAACAATTCACTACACGGTATACACCTCAGCAGAACGACATAGTCGAAAGAAAGAACATAATCATCATGGATATGGCACGCAGCATGTTTCCAGCCAAGCATTTGCCAAATGAGTATTGGGGTGGAGCAGTCGCAACTGTCATTTACATTATGAACTGATGTTCGACAAAGAGTGTGAAGAACAAATTTCCCCAAGAAGCATGGACAGGTATGAATCAAAGTGTTTCACAGTTAAAAGTTTTTGGTTGTGTTGCATATGCTCATATTCCAGATGAGTTGAGAAGGAAGCTAGATAAGAAAGGACAGAAATGTATTTTTGTTGGCTATTCAGAAGACACAAAAGCATACAAGTTATATGACCCCGTCACAAGGAAAGTGATAATCAGTTGGGATGTTCAATTTGTCAAGAATGAATCATGGGATGGAACCGTCGACACAAATGTCAAGATTGTGTCGAACATCGACAATGATGATATGGAAGAGGAAGTGGTTCAAATACCACATGTAAGTCAACCGGTCGGAGCACCGTCGACTCCCATGACACCAAGACATGGTTTAGCACAAGCGACCATTGACACAAGTAGCAGCTCAAGCTACACTCACAATTACACCAAGAGGACAACAGACTCCATCAAGCATTTTGTCTAGGTCGACATCGACAGAACCGATGAAGACAAGAATTTTGCAAGAGATAGATGAAGCTGGTACACCTAATTCATTCTCTCTATTTGCATTATTTTCCCCTATATATGACCCACTAACATTTGAAGAAGCTGTTGAAGAATAAGTATGGGCACAAGCCATAGATGAAGAAATAGAATGCATTGAGAAGAATCAGACATGGGAACTGGTCGATGTACCAAAAGACAAAGATGTAATCAGTGTCAAATGGATTTACAAGACAAAGCAAGATGCTGATGGGAATGTACAAAATCACAAGGCAAGAATGGTAGCAAGAGGGTTCACACAACAACCTGGCATAGACTTCAATGAAACATTTGCACCTGTTGCACGCATGGATACAGTCAGAACAATTTTGGCCATTAATGCACAAAACAAATGGCATGTTCATCAAATGGATGTCAAGTCGACATTCTTAAATGGCTATCTAGAAGAGGAAGTATATGTGGAACAGCCACAAGGGTATGAAGTTCCAGGTCAAGAGCATAAATTCTACAGGATGAAAAAGGCACTCTATGGTTTGAAGCAAGCTCCTAGCTTGGTACAGTCGAATTGACTCCTATCTCATTGAAAATGGATTTCACAGAAGTGAAAGTGAACTGACTTTGTACACCAAAGTCGATGAGCAAGGTAAGATGTTAATTGTCTGCCTGTATGTAGATGATTTAATATTTACTAATGATTATGGCATAGCAGATTTTAAAACAGTCATGGAAAGTGAGTTTGAAATGACTGATCTGGGGCTTATGAAGTTTTTTCTGGGCATTGAAGTTCAGCAGTCTGAAAGTGGTATCTTTATATCACAGTCTAAGTATGCAAGTGAAGTTTTAAAAAGATTTAACATGTCTAACTACAAGACAGCCCCAACACCAGTAATAACAGGTTTAAAATTGAGCAAGGATGATGAAGGATCCACTGTAGATCCTACAACACATATTTCATTAAATTTGGAAATATTCTATTACAAGGACTTCATCCACATTGATTTTTTTTGGAAATCTCTAAATCTGTATTCTATTAAATCTAGAAAAATCAACTCAAAGAACTATTCCATTAAATTTGGAATAATTAATCCAATGAACTACTTTCTCAATTAATATTTTTTATTTATTTCAAGTAAAAATTTAGTATTCAACTATTCAAAAGGAAATATTACATCTCAATTAGAACTACAGGAAATATTACATCTCAATTACAACTAGATGGGTTAGATCTAAAATTTAGAACTTTTGCTAGATTGAGTTCCTTCAAAATGAGGAAAGTCATAGCCTTTGAATCCTACATAATTTATATTAATATTATTTATAGGTTGTATTAGATGTTAAGTTGATTAAATTATTTTATGACAGAATATCAACATTGTATTTGTTACTACAACAATTATAATTATTGTCATAGTAATTATTTTTGTCTTTGTTATGTATGTTGTTTTATTTTTGGAAATTGGCACCACTTATAATCAAAATGAAAAAATATGTTATGACTTTAAAGTCTAAGTTTTATCCTTGTAATGATTAAAGTAAATTATGAATTAAAATAGCAACATAATTTATTATTATTGTTGTTGGCAGTGGTAGTGTATTAGAAACTAAGTTGATGAATGCTTACTTTATGAATAATAGATTAACTTGAGAAATTTCTTACCTATAAATTTATTTAATGATATTGATGCTAGTAAAGCCTCCCTTATTTATTAATATTAGATGTTTTAATAAGCAAAATCAATTATGAACTAGAATAGCATTAGCGCAATACAATTTGATTTTTTTCATATACAAGAGGAAAGGGGAAAAACCAACCAAACTAATTATTGCAAGTGTTCATTATTTATTTATGAAGCATTTGAACAATGTGTTTAATTGAAAAGAGCATATTTATAATGAAAATATAGATATCTTACAATATTTATATTATCATTAAGATTGTATATCATCTTTTAATTTATGTTAGGGCATGGAGGAATTGAACCACCATCGTCCTGCTTGTAATGCAGGTGCTCTTCCATTGAGCTAGCACCTTTTACAACATGAGGGGAGAGAGACTGTATTAACATCTAGATTACACATTTCTAATCCTCCGTGACAGATCAAAATGATGACAGTCTTAGATTTTGAATCTTTCAAAATGATGAAATTCTTAGACTTTGAATCCTTACATAATTTCTATTAATATTATCTATAGTTTGTATTCAATGGTAAGTTGATTAAGTTTATGTAATGAAATCAATATTGTATATATTACTATGATTAAGAAATTGAATTATAATTTGATATGGTAACTAGTACATTGTTGGTGTTGACTTCCTATACTAGTAGAAGGATGGCACAATTTTAGAATGGCCCATTTAAAAACTATTTAATGTAAAGTTTTGGTACCCAATATTGTTCTAAAATTTTCCCTTGTATTTCCCTGAACTAGGCTTCCATCAATCAACCTTTACATGAAGAGTCTCACTTTCATCATTCTGGAACATATATGAGGTGGTTTTTTCCATCCAAATCATCTCTCCTTCACCATCAGCTCATGATCTAACTAGCAACATATTTCCTTTCTCAAATTCAATCATAGGATTGAATCTTGGCTTTAGCTTGTTGCACTTGGGTCCAACATATACCCATTCATCTGTCACATTATCAAAATCTCGATCCATAATACTTATATTCCATGCAGTGCATTATGATCAACATTAAATCCCACATGATTAAATTGTCTTTATAATGCAATGTATTTGATGATAATGTCTAACATGAATTAAAGCTAACATGATGCTACTACTTAATGATTGATTTTCTGGATTAAGTTACGTGAAATATTTTTAGTCCACAATGAGTTTTTCATGGTTCCTGTAACAAGCTTGGGTGGAGTGTCCACTCAAAACATTGGTCTGAAAAACGTTCACACAGTTTAATCCAAAAAATCAATCACAATGATGACAGACTGATAAAACCTGCACACTCAAAATGTTAGTACTGTATTTATTAAGTATAAGTTAATATACTAGTACAAAGTTCGCACCACTTTAAAGTGTACATGAGAAAATATAGTTATGAATGTGAATGTAACATAGTAGTACAATTAAATTTATATCAACTATAATAATGAATAATAGGGAAAACTCACTTCAAACGTTATTGCAAGTTCCTTACATTTACTCACAAAACAAGTCTATAAGATGTTTTTAGGTTCATTCGCATAAAGTATCATCACATGAATTAACATGAAGTTGAACCAAAATTTTCATAAATGTAGCAAATAATATAAAATTCCTCAAAAGGTAGCTGAAAGAGAAACTTTGATATACTACAAACATTGACATATTTTTCTTCATGTATATTAATTAGTCATTCAAAAAGAAAAATTACATTCATTAATCATATACACCTAAGCTCCTTATATTTTCTCAAGTAGATCAAGTACAGCTTGAGGATGAAGATTTCCACAGTTAATCATAATGAAAAAGAGAGTTTATGGAATTAAATTGTGTATTGAAACATCCCTACATTTCGACTGGACACTCCACCAATCATCAGGGGAACAAAATGAAAAGCTCAAAGTGGTATTGAAGAGAGTGAGCAAAAGCTAATAATAAATAAGGTAAGGGTTTTGTAAATGCATTAATGAATATAATTATGCACATTTGATATAGTGACATGTTGTGTTGATCTAAAAGACAAATTGAAAAGTTAAAATTTGAATGGTGTTAGCTAGTTCGCATAAAGTATCATCACATGAATTAACATTGAACTTGAAGTGAAATTTTCATATATGCAATAAATAATATAAAATTCCTCAAAAAGTAGCTTGAAGAGTATTTATTATAATACAAACATTGAAATATTTTTCTTCATGTATACTAAAATTCATTCAAAAAGAAAAATTACATTCATGAATCATGTCCACCTAAAATCCTTATATCCACTCAAGTAGATAAGTACAACTTGTACACCACATTTATTTATCTTGGTCTTCCTACAATATTCTTTCTTTGACATCCATGCCCAAACTATGGTATTAATTGGAATAGATCAAAGTTCTGTGTCATCAAGATTTGGTACCCAATATTGTTCTAAAATATTTCCCTTGTATTTCCCTAAACTAAGCTTCCACCAATCAATCTTTACATGAAGGGTCTCACTGTCATCATCCTAGAATATATCTGAGGTGGATTTTTCCATCCAAATCATTTCTCCTTCATCCTCATTACCTGATCTAACAAGAAACAATGTCCTTTTCTCTACATTGGTTCTAGGATCGAATGTTGGCTTTGGCTTGTTGCACTTGGGTCCAACATATACCGGTTCATTTGTCACATTATTGAAATCCACATCCATAATACTTGATATTGCATGGAGTGCATTACCATCAACGTGAACATTTTTCCTTGTCTTGGGCCAAAAATCATCAGAAGAAGAATCACTTTCATCCAAGGGTGTATGGTCATTATAGATTCCATCTAATGCATCAAGAACTCTTTTCCAATAATCTATTTTTTTATTCCATTCCTTTGTAACAATTGGTGAATTCTCATTTCCAATAGTCTCTTTCCACATTTTTATATATGATGTTATTCCTTCCTTTAGTTCTTTTAAACAAACATCATTGTCTTTGGGACGTAAGAAAGATGGCTTCCATGTGGGCAATATAGGTCGAAATTCATCATCTATATTCAACAACTTACTGTGGTTTTGACCACTTAATGTCTCTGATGGATTTTTTATACCTCATAACTGGAACATCATTGGGTACAAGAAATTGGAAGTACTGGACATTAAGATGTCCAACTAGTGCATTTTTCCCCTCCTTGATGTACCCATTAAGAAAACTTTTGAATTCATACACTTTTCCAATAAGTTTAGGTGGAAATGCCTGTTTTTCTTCTATTGTGCAATATGTATACATCATCTCAGATAAAAAATATATATCTGTGCTTTTCAATTTGGAAGACATTCTTCCGTAGGTTCCATCTATGTCTTCATGGGTGTGCCCCATAAGCAAGAACCCAACCTCAATAGTGATGAAGACACCAAGTGCAGTTAATAGTGATAGAAACATGAAAACATAACGATTCTTATTATCACTAGCTACATTGTCCAACTGTAACAACAAATGTGGAGGAAGAGGTTTAAAATCAAGATTTTGATTTTTTGAGCTTCCATTTTAAGATAGGAAAGCATCCTTGTACACTCTACATTTTGAGTAAATAGAGTTTTGAAGTAATGCATTTGAAAGTGGGTTTCTTGAACTTCCACTCTCATCAAGCAAATCACCATACATATCAAGGTGTGGGTCTTCAAGGTCCCCAATCACTTTGCAAGAGATGTACTGGTAAATTGTGATCCCATGTGTACAAATGGTAGGGATAAATGACCAAAACCTCATGTGTTATGCCGGAGTTTTATCACACCTGAAAACGACAAACCCAAGTTTGTTCCTGCAACAGATTTGATTTGACATGTAATCTTGGGATTGAAGTCTTTGTTTCGTCCATTTTATCATGGATAATGCTCAAGTATTCCTTTGGATACCGCTCTGACATAATTCTATGGGCATAGTAGCAATATCTTCCACACATAACAATCTTGTTATGATTCTTCAGTCTAGCTCATGCCTTTTCTTCTAGCTCTTTTGTATTCATTGTATTCATCTGTGCTTTCAAGAAGATACATTCACTACATTTACTGAAGTTAGTGTTCTTTGAGAATGCCATATATGGAAAATGAGTATTCCAAATCTTGCTCAGTGTTTGTTGTGATATTGATGGAAAATTGAGCTCTTGAAGAGACTCATTGATCTATTTTAACAAAGAAATTTGGGTGTACGTTGATGGCAGCAGTATTAAAGGAGAAAACGTTCCATCTTATTCAACTTGTTGTGTTTGGTTCAGTGAAAAATCTGAATTATCAATGACAATTTTGTGCAATATTTCTATGGTTGCCACAATATGTGCACATGGTTTGCATTTGTTGGTGTTACCATGAATTCCTTTGACAGGTCCTTATTGGAAATTATGTTGGTAAGTATAGAAGGTGCTTTGAGGAATATTATGTATCTTGTACCATGCTTTCTTACAAATAATATCTCCATTAAACCTCATGTCCTTTACTTTCCTAACAGTAGGAGGTAGGCCATGGCCATGGCCCTTTGACATGATTGTGTTGGGAAGGAGTGAATTCAAGGCAAATTCCCTAATGTCATTTTTTTAAGAGTTCCATACCCCTTCTAGCAGCTACAATGGCTTTCCTATCCACATGTTGAAGACAATCTTGTTTGCAACATTCATCTGCTACCAAAATTCAGTTTCTTTCTCTTCATCTCTTTATATTTGAAAGTTTCCAACTTTTTTTGTAGCCACAACTCGTTTAATCCTTTTATATGGCCTCGTTATGTGCATAGCAATTGAGGCTGGATGTTTTTCATTATAAAGATCACCATCCCATTTGTTTAAGGGACTTGTGTCCTCTATAAGATCACATACCACCATTTCATTGGGTGCCTCCTTGAAATTTTCTTTCACCCTTGTAATCTCACCTTCATTGTCCACCAACTCATTTATTGACCATCTAACCAAACAATGTATAGACTTATCTCCAATCCTACATCTTTCACAATTTCTTTCTATGTCTTCCACAAAAACACCGAATTCCTTTTCACCTAACCTTTCACCCTCAACCATGTCATCCTCACAGACATTAACTATGATCCCTTTGACAATGCACATGCTTGTTCCTGTGCACTCATGTGTAAGAGAAAACTCTTTGCATGTGAATGTAAGCCTATCTTGGGGAGCATTTAATTGATGATCATGACAATGAAGTTCCAAATTTGATTCTGGAAAAATCTCATAAGATCCCAATGGACCCCTAGTGTATTTTCAAATCCTGTTGGATGTGGAAAAAGAACATCATGTTTTAACACCTTCTTAATGTTAACTAGTATGGATCCTTTATTTACCATACTTACATGCACCTTATGACCAATCTTTGTATTGAATATGGAGCCTTCACCCACCGTCATTCCACATTGCAAAAGATATACCTTGTCTCCAATAGAAAATGCAGAAGAGACATTTCCAAATATACAACAAATTAGACAAACTTAGTATTTGCTCAAAAATAATAAGCAATGTACTATCAAAAACACTTAACATGTGCTTCAAGATTTTGATTTACCTTTGTTATGCCTCAAATCTATGATCTTCCATGGATGTAAGTCCCCTTCATCAATATATTCCACAATCAAATGTGGTTCAATAACATCAATTATCAAAACCATAACATATCCTACATTAAGCCTTTCTCCACCATAATGAGTTGTAGTATCTGTAGATTCAACCCTTCCTAGTCCAATAACTTGACCATTAATTAGGAGGTTAACATAGTCCCTCTTATCAAAATTATATTTTCCATTGTAACTCCTCCCAATTTCTGTAAGACATTTGAATTGTAGTTTGTAATTAAAGTTAAACCATATGAAGTGTATGTTCAAAAAGGTAATATAGTTGCAATAATTCAAAACAACAAGGTAGCCCTTTTGTATGCCACGAAACAGTGTTCCCCTACATATTGTGCGCCCTATCAAAATGGAATTTACATATAAATTACACAAAATATATATGAAGAGATAACAATAAGAGTTCCAAGAAGCATTAGAGAATGACAGATATCAACTTAGATAAAACCACCAAATTCCTATTTGACTTTGGACATAGCACTTATATTATTGATGTATGTGTATGAATGTAATGGAAATCTAGCTAGAGTTAGCTTCCATTCTTAAAACATTGCACGATAAATGAAAGTTAATGTGTGTTAGTTTTTATACCGTGTTTTTCCATCTAATAGAACCACATTGTCATCAATCACATTACACCATGATGGAAATCTAGTTGGTCTTAGTTTCTATTCATAAAACATTGCATGGTGACTAAAAGCTAATCTATGTTAGTTTTCATAAGGTAGATTGTCATCTAACACACCCACATTGTCATCAAATACATTACACCATAATGAAAATCTAGTGGAGTTAGCTTCCTTCTAACAACATGGCATTGTGAGTGAAACCTAACCTGCGATAGCTTTCATAAGGAAGGTTTCCATCTAACACAACTACATTGTCATTAATCACATTGCACCACGATGGAAATCTAGATGGAGTTAGTTTTTATTTTTAAAACATTGCACAGTTAGTGAAAGCTAAAGTGTGTTACTTTTTCATGAGGTAGTTTTTTATCTGACACAACCACATTATCATCAATCACATTGCACCATGATGGAAATATAGCTTGAGTTGGCTTTCGTTCTTAAAACATTGCACTGTGAGTGAAAGGTGATGTGTGTTAGTTTTCATAAGGTAGCTTTCTATATAAAACAACCACACTGTCATCAAATATATCACACCATGATGGAAATCTAGCTGGAGTTAGTTTTACTTTTAACAACATGGCATGATGAGATAAAGTTAATGTGTGTTAGCTTTCATAACGTAGTTTTTCATCTACCACAACCATATTTTCATCAATCACATTGCACCGCAATGGAGATCTACTTGGAGTTAGCTTTCGTCCTTAAATCGTTGCACGGTGAGTGAAATCTAATGTGTGTTAGCTTTCATAATGTAGTTTTCCATCTAGCACAACCACATTGTCATCAATCACACTTCACCATGATGGAAATCTATTTAGAGTTACCTTTCATTCTTAAGACATTGCACGGTGAGTAAAAGCTAATTTGTTAGTTGTCATAAGTTAGTTTTTCATCTAAAACAGCCACATTGTCCTACATTATACCATGATGAAAATTTAGCTGAAATTAGCTTTCCTTATAACAGCATGTCATGATGAGTGAAAGCTAATGTGTGTTAGTTCATTGCACCATGATGAAAAGTTAGCTGGATTTAGCTTTTGTTCTTAAAACATTGCACGTTGAATGAAAGTTAATGTGTGTTAGTTTTCAGAAGGTAGTTTTCTATCTAAAACAAACACATTGTTATCAAATACATAACAAGATGATGGAAATCTAGATATAATTAGATTAACTTTTAACAACGTGTTAGTTGTCGTTCTTAAAGCATTGTACGATGAGTGAAAGAAAATGTGTGTTAGCTCATTACACCAAGATGGAAATCTAGCTCGAGTTAGCTTTTGTTTTTAAAACATTGCACAGTGAGTGAAAGTTAATGTGTGTTAGAATTCATAAGGTAGTTTTCTATTTAAAAGACTCACATTGTCATCAAATACATAACACCATGACAAAAATCTAGTTGAAGTTAGCTTTATTCCTTAAATCATTGCACGATGAGTGAAATCTAATGTGTTAGCTTTCATAATGTAGTTTCCATCTAACACAACCATGTTGTCATCAATCACAATGCACTATGATGGAAATGTAGTTGGAGTTAGATTTCATAAGATAGTTTTCTATCTAACACAACCAAATTGTCATCAAATACATTACACCATGATGAAAATTTAGTTGGAGTTAGTTTTATTCCTAACAACATAGCACGATGAGTGAAAGCTCATGTGTGTTAGCTCATTACACCATGATACAAATCTAGGTCAAATTAGTTTTCTAACACAACCACATTGTCACATTGCACCATGAGGGAAATCTAGTTGGAGTTAGATTTCGACCTTAAATCGTTGTACGGTGAGTGAAATCTAATGTATGTTATCTTTCATAATTTAGTTTTTCATTTAGAAAAACCACATTGTCATCAATCAACATGCACTATGTTGTAAATATAGCTAAAGTTAGCTTTCGTTCTTAAAACGTTGCACGGTGAGTAATAGCTAATGTGTGTTAGCTTTTGTAAGGTAGTTTTTCATCTAACATAGCCACATTGTCATCAAATACATTACACCATGATGCAAATCTAGCTAGAGTTAGCTTTCCTTCTAACAACATGGCACAATGAATGAAAGCTAACATGTGTTAGCTTTCATAAGGTAGTTTTTCATCTAACACAACCACATTGTCATTGATCACATTGATCTGTGATGCAAATAGAGCTAAAGTTAGCTTTCATCCTTAAATCATTGCACAGTGAGTGAAATATAATGTGTGTTAGCTTTCATAATGTAGTTTTCCATCTAGCACAACCACATTGTCATCCATCACAATGCACCATGTCAAAAATCTAGCTAGAGTTAGCTTTCGTTCTTAAAACATTGCACGGTGAGTAAAGCTAATGTATGTTAACTTTCATAAGGTACTTTTCCATATAAAATGGTCATATTGTTATCAAATACATTACACCATGATGAAAATCTTGTTGGAGTTAGATTTCCTTCTAACAACATGGCACTATAAGAGAAAGCTTATGTGTGTTACCTCATTACACCATGATGAAAATCTAGCTGGAGTTAGCTTTCTTTTCAACAACATGGCATGATGAGTGAAATTTAATGTGTGTAATCTTTCATAAGGTAGTTTTCCATGGAACATAACCACATTGTCATCAATCACATTGCACCATGTTGGAAATCTAGTTGGAGTTAATTTTTATACTTAAATCATTGCACAATGAGTAAAATCTAATGTGTGTAAGCTTTCATAGTGTGGTTGTCCATCTAGCACAAACACATTGTCATCAATCACAATGCACCATGATAGAAATCTAGTTGGGGTTAGCTTTCATTCTTAAAACATTGCACGATGAGTAAAGTTAATGTCTGTTAGCTTTCATAAGGTAGTTTTCCATCAAACACAGCCACATTGTCATCAAATACATTACACCATGATGGAAATCTAGTTGTAGTTAGCTTTGTTTCTAACAACATGGCACTATAAGGGAAAGCTTATGTATGTTGTTGAGTCTACAATTGGTCCCTTTTTAACCATCCTTAATCACCTTTTCTTCCCTTGTTTTACACCATTTAGCATGCTAATCAGACCCATCTTCCTCACTTTATGCCCTAAATTGCCAAGGTAAGACTGATTATTGTTTAATCTTATTAATGCTTATGATTGTGACAATTAAGGCTGTGTATCTCTCAAATTGTGCTAATATGTTGTGATTTATGAAGATAGCGTGAGATGAGTAGACTACAGGAAAGTGGAGCTGAACAAGTCTTGAAACAAGGGGCGTTCATGATTCAAGAGGGTCCTCAATCTTTCAATCATCAATTAAGGCACGTGGTTCTTATGCAACATTCCAGACAGAGCCGTGCAGAGTAGCTGTAACAGAATGTGCTACGATTGGGGGATCTTTAGGATAGCTGATCGAATATCAGGGCGATCTGAAAAGATCACCACTTCCGGGCCAGTCAACATCTTTCGTTCATTTTCTATATTTGCACCATGCCACGTCTTGTAACAACCAGTGTTATTCAGGGCACCTGAAGATCATAGATCTTCATGGCTGCCCTTTGTAATAGGATCGGATGTTATAGTCTGTATGTATAAAAGTGAGAAGCTGTCTCGACCCCGGGGGTTCGAAAATAGAGAATTCATTCTTGTATTGATAGTGGAAGTAATTTTTAATCATTCCTTCATTTAATACAAAGAAGTTACCGCTGATTTAAGGGGAGTTGTACATTGTTCATCCAGTGTCTCTGCGTGAAGGCTGGGCCCGCCTTCCGCAGAGATTGCTGAGTTAAAGTAGAATTTCTGAATTCATGGTTGTGTAATGCTTTGTTGATCATATTTCCTTTGTACGCAGCAGTAGTGTGGATTTACTGTATAGTTGGGATCCCATTTTCTTAAAGATTGGTAATTAGTGCAGAGTGATAGTTGATTGAATAGATAAATTCCTTTATGTAATTTGAGTGGTAGTCGTACACAGCTTGGTTCATCCTGTAGTTTCAGATTGTTATCCTATGAATCCATGCAATTTATCTTTCCTGTTATGATTGTCGATTTTCATTCATGCAAGTCAATTCCTTTGAATAGCTGAGCTTAATCCCTTGCAATTGAATTTCTAAATTATTATTTAATTTATGTTTATGATTTTCAAGAGTAAGTAGATTGAATGAGCAATTAATTGTTCTAAGTTGTGAATAGGATTTCCTTTTTATCTGCAATTGTTGTTTGCATCTTAGATCATTTTTCTGAATTACAGGTAATTGAATTTGTAGTATTTAGAAGATGAATAGGATTGCACCGATTCTGGGGATGAACATAGTTGTTAGAGGATAAGAGTGTTCAATTATATTGATTTGGTGTTTAACGCATATAATGTGCATTTATCCTTTGAAATAAAAGACTTTCTCGGGTTGACAATAAATCTCGTATGCTCTGTGTGTGTTGATAGTAACCTATCTGCATATAGGCTGCTCGACATTTTGGCGCCTTTGCCGGGGAAGGATAAAAATTAAACACTATCATTAGTTGCATCTGGTAATTGTTTCTAGTTAGTTTTTTTATTCTCTTTGATAAAATGATTTGTGTTGCATGAATACGAGGAGGGTAAAATGAAATCAACTCCCAACTCCCAAAACCACACAAAATACTAACAGTACAGGTGGCTCGAGTCGCGGTCGAGGATTACCATTGGGCAGAAGGAAGTTCATCGACGATCTTGTTGACAGAACTGATTCATCCACCAGAGCTCGTCTTCAAGAAACTCCTATTAGAAGGAACCCTGCCGATCCTGAGGTGCCAGTGTGAGGATCCACAATGGAGAATCCACGAGCAGCTGCGACTCCCTCGAACATCTTTGCAGACGAAGACACAGCTGTTACAACTGGACCTGCTGGTAGAGGTCCGACCTACCACATCAACGGGAGGGTTGTAACTAAGGAAGAGTGGGATCAGTACCACCAGAAGTTCTTGGATTAGTGGAGGAATGAATAAAAGAAAGAGGAACAGGAGAAGGACGAAGAAAGGAATGCAGGAAGAAACGAAGAGGAGAAAACAGAAGGGGAGATGAGTAACAGACACGGGGCCGACAAGGAAGAAGTAATGGGAGAAAATTATCATCATGAAAATCGCTCCCTGCCAGAAGGAACGGTGGCTACACTGCAATTTTTGATTCAACAACCAGATGGGGCAGCTCCTATGAAAAACATCTCACCATCGGTGTTACCTCGTTTCCATGGAAAGGTGGCAGAATACCCAGACGAATTTCTCTTTGAATTCGATATTATTTGTCGCGGCTATGATTATATCACCGATGCCCAAAAGCTAAAACTTTTTCCTGCTACCCTGAAGGACAATGCATTACGCTGGTTCATGAGCCTTGGAGGAGGAACCGTTGCTAATTGGGATGCAATGAAACAAGTGTTCCTAGAGAAATACCAGGAATATTGTAACACCAAAGACAAGAGAGAGGAATTATTTAAAATGGTGGAGAAGGAGGACGAAAGTTTGGAGGATTTTGTGGAAAGACTGCTGTACAATGTGCAGAGAGCTAGGCAGATGAACATGGAGCTGGATGTAGTCAAGATAATCTTTCTCCATGGGATCAGGGATGATTGTCTAGACATGTTAAACCTGCTTGGTAAGGGAGATATCTCCAAAGAACCTTTTGAAAAAATTGTGGAACTGTGCAAGAGATACTCCAGGGGGTCTTCCAGGAACAATAAGCGGGACAAACGAGATAAGCTATAACATGACGTTTTAGACAGAACTCAGAAATCATCCAATGGAGGCGCTACCCGCGTAGAGATAGGAAATCTCCTTGAAAATTTTAAAACAGAAATGATGAGCTCTATCTCTTCGGAGATCGATGTCTTGAAGACAAAACAAAAACAAGCAGTGGAGGATCTCACATTAGGTGTGTTCTGCCCCCGATATAGAAAGAATCATCCACTGAGAGAATGCCCGCTTGACAAAGTAACCGTATGTCAGCTGTATGAGCTGAATCACGACATGAAGGAATTCCCCTCACTTCCTCAAGTAAAGGCCGTTCTACAGGCATCAAACCCAGATGTGGAAGCAGCCTACTTTATTGCACAGAAGAAACCGTGGCAGCCTCAAAATCAAGGTATGCCTCCAGACTCGTTTCCATTTTTGAATAATATGGGAAATTGGAATAATAACATGCAAAATGTCAATACACAATTCCCTTCAAATTATACTCAGTGGAATTCCTCCCAACCTGCAATGAAAAACTATAACTCATGGAATCCTTGGACACAGCCACCACATCAACCTACATCATGGTCTCCTAGATGGAGGAATTTCCATCCTGGGAACCAGTTTCCTCAACCACCTCCACCTCAACAGTCACCATATTCTCCTCAGTTTCCCCAATTCCCTCAATATCCTCAATACTTATCTCAGCAGTCGCAGCTGCAGCTGCAAAACAATTCTGTACCTAATATACCAATTCGACCACAACTGCTTGCCCAACCTAATCCCAACCCGAATAATAAAGTAGTCCATCAATTGGAGACTGTCAATATGCCAGCCTACTCTCTTTCCCCTATACCCTGCAACGAAATTCATTTACGATCTGGGAAAATTGTAGAACCCGTAATTACAGAGGATGTTTCACCCTCTGTGCATAAAGAAGAGGAGAGTTCACAGCATCCATTTGACACAGTTCCTATCATTGAATATGCTTAGCATCCCTTAGAAGGGACGGCTGAAACATCCGACGATAAAGGGAGGGCTGAAACATCCAACGATAATTCTGACAATACACATCCTTCCCAGTTGATAAAGCAACCACCATACCTCGAAAGACTCATGCTACCAAGAACGGGGGGGCAACCTCAGTTTAACCTCCTCGGAGAGTTAAGGAACCTTTATGTCAAAATCCCCCTTCTTCAAGCTCTTCAAGATGTGCCCATTTACGCTAGAACAATTCGGGACCTGTGCACTAAGAGAACAGGAAGGAAACCCAGGGATCCTCCTACGGTTCACTTCATAGGGAACTTATCTTCCTTGATAACAGGAAAATCCCATGTGACTAAATATGATGACCCTGGAAATCCTACCGTTATTGTACAGATAGGACAGACACAGATACCCAACGTGCTAGTGGATCTAGGAGAAGCAATCAATGTTATAACAATAGAGACTGTAAAGAATCTTGGGCTCACTAATATTAGACCGACCCCTACTATTTTGGAATTAGCAGATAGATCCACCATCAGACCCGAAGAGATTCTGGATGACCTTGTCATCTCAGTAGATTCATGGGAGTAACCAGCTGACTTTTTGGTATTACAACCAAAATCACAGCTGGGGGGACACCCATTGATCCTGGGGAGACCTTGGTTGGCCATAGCTGATGCTTGCATCAGCTGTCGATCGGGGTCCATGACTATATCTGATGGTATGGATACTAAAAATATCACCCTTTATCCTCCAACTCGGCCAAGTCTAGAGGCTGAAACATACCTTTGGATAGAGCAGGAGGAGGAGGAGGATGTTCAACCACTATTAACTATAGGGAAGGCCTTAAGTTTTAAAAATGAAACAGAGGATGATACTATTAGCAATTTCATTAGTGAACCCACTTCAGTGAATAGAGAGGTCTATCAAATTCTAAACACTACCCTGGGCAAGGAAGAACAACAAAATCTTACGAAAGAAGCCTTAGTTGGTGTCACAAACATAATCCTGGTTTTGAAAAATTTAGAAAGTATTCCTATTGAGGTAGAGCCTGGAAGAACTTTGAATATCAATCCTAGTCTCTCCTTAGAGGAACAGAAACGCTTGATCAACCTCTTGAAAGAACACAAGGGGGCGTTTTCCTGGGAGTATACAGATATGAGGGGTATTCCCTCTAATCTGTGCACCCATCACATTTATATTAAAAGTGACTCCCGGCCTGTGTGTCAACCCCAACGATGCATGAACCCCAATCTGAGGGATATAGTGAAGGAGGAAATCCAAGAACTTTTGGGAGCAGGATTTATATATCCTATTTCAGATAGTGAGTGGGTCTCTCCACTCATAATTGTACCCAAGAAAAATGGGAAATGGAGGGTCTGTGTTGATTACAGGGAATTGAACAAAGCAACTCAAAAGGATCATTTCCCTTTGCCCTTTATTGACCAAGTACTTGATACCTTGTCAGGGAAGAAGTTCTTCTCCTTCCTATATGGCTTTAGTGGGTACAACCAAATCCAGATTGCTCTGGAGGATCAGGATTAAACCACCTTCACCTGTCCCTGGGGAACGTTTGCCTTTAGAGTGCTTCCCTTTGGATTATGTAACGCACCAGCAATGTTCCAAAGAGCTGTAATTGGCATATTCTCTAAATTAGTCAATGATAGCATGGAAATATTCATGGATGATTTTACTCCCTATGGAAGGGACTTTGACGAAGCCCTAGAGAATTTAAAGAAGGTTTTAATTCGCTGTGAATAGACTCATCTCTCATTAAGCACTAAAAAGTGCCATATGATGATGAGTGAGGGAGTGATATTAGGGCATTTTATCTCTGCCAATGGCATTCAGGTAGACCCTTCAAAAATAAAGGTGATAAAGAATATACCTACCCCCTCAACTCAGAAAGAGGTGAGAAGTTTTCTGGGACATGCTGGATATTATTGAAGGTTTATAGAAAATTTCTCCAAACTGGCCTCTCCCTTGTTCTCTCTATTAACAAAGGATGCATAGTTTGTGTGGAATACAGCATGCCAGACAGCATTTGATGAGCTTAAAGCAAAGCTGTCCACAGCCCCCATCTTAAGGGGACCTAATTGGACCCTACCCTTCCATATTTCTTCAAGCGCCTCTGACACTGCCATTGGAGCAGTATTAGGACAGAAGGATGGTCAAGTACCTTATGCCATCTACTATGTTAGTAAAAACTTAGCCCCTGCTGAACTTAATTATACTATTACTGAAAAAGAATTCCTAGCTATTGTTTACTCTATCAATAAATTTCGACATTATATCACCGGGTATCCTACATTTGTGCACACTGACCACTCTGCCATTAAATATTTAATGAATAAAACTGTTACCAATGCCAGAGTGACCAGATGGCTTTTTTTGTTGCAAGAATTTGATATCACCATTATAGATAAACCTGGGAAAGAAAATGTTGTTGCTGGTTTTTTATCCCGTCTTACTAACAGTGATGACAGTTTGCCTATTGAGGACTCTTTTCCAGATGAACATCTATTCGCACTTTCAGCTCACTCTCCATGGTATGCAGACGTCGCTAACTATTTGGTTGCAGGAAAGCTCCTTCCATATATCTCTAAACGAGAAAAAAGAAAAATTATTCAGCAGAGTGCCATATTTTCTTGGCTAAATGGTCATCTCTTCTACACAGGGCCCGATCTTGAGATCAGGAGATGTGTAAGAGAAGATGAGATCATTGATATACGGAAAGCCTGTCATGAGGGGCCTTGTGGAGGGCACTTTGCAGATAAAAGAACAGGGCATAAAGCATTGCGGATGGGCTACTACTGGCGAACTCTGTTCAGGGATGCTAAAAGGTATGTTCAATCCTGTGACAGCTGCCAAAGGATGGGCCAACCTAATAAAAAAGATCAGATGCCCCTACAGTCGCAACTCGTAGTTGAACCATTTGATATATGAGCACTGGATTTTGTTGGCCCTATCAGCCCTCCTTCCAGACAGAAGGTCTACATTCTGGTTTGTACTGACTATATGACCAAGTGGGTGGAGGCTGTAGCCTTGACCAAGGCTAATGACCAAGCAGTGATTGATTTTCTGTACAGTGAGATCTTTACCCACTTCGGGCTACCAAAATAAATAGTTACCAATGGGGGGGCGCAATTCATGTCACACCAA
>LPNX010007949.1:938902-955278 GCA_001517045.1 Pseudotsuga menziesii | reverse complement strand
ATATATATATATAGATTGTATTCCATTTACTTATATATTAATTGAGTTTTTTGGTTCTTATAGGTATTAGAATGTCAAATAAATATACTTGGGAAGAAAATAATAAGAGGTATGTTGAGTTTAAGGTAGCATTGGAGGCGAAGGGTGATGGAAAGTGTTATTTCGCTTGCAATGATTGCAGGGGTTTGCGAACGAGAAGGATTTTAAGAACAACAATTGAAAAACTTGTAAGGAGAAGGGGAATGCTGAAGGGGGGTATGAATATCGTCCCTTGGTAAGGCGTTATTCATTACATAATGTACTTCTTGTAATACTATTGATCATGTATTCATAAAATGTTTTATCATTTTAAATATATGTGTTGTATATTATACACTAATGTTATTACATTGTTTGTAAATATGAAAACAATGCCCCCTAAATCTCGACCGCCGGAGAGCTATTTGCCACATAATAGTGGAAATACTACTTTACAAGGTGAGGAACATGGAGATCAGAATATTGAAGATCAAGTTCTTAATTATGATCTGATGGATGAAGATGTTGCTATTGATACAAATGGCGAAGATGGGATAAATAGATTATTCCAAGACACATTTTCTCCATTGGATCATGAGGACAACCTCCATGATATTCATGATGTTCCCTTACTTGAGAAGTCACAAGAACCTCTTTATGAAGGCTCAACAACAAATATTCTATCTACTATATTTTTTTTTAACAGAAACAGAAAGGAGGATTATATTAATAGGCTGTGCACAGCCATTCATTACAACAGAAGAAGGAAATATAATGCCGGCAGGTCAAAATTGCTGCACATCTGGCTTGTTCTGAAAGATTCCCATAAGGCAGAGCATATGATCGTTCCAAAGTTACAAAAGATGCGGGTAGTATATACCCTCACAAACTGGCTACAAAGCAAAATGCAAAGAAACATAACCCAAACAAAATTGAAACAGAATAAACATGAGACATAATTTAATTGCCTCTCAGAGTCCTGGGCTGCAGAACTGATTCTTCTTCCATGGGTTGTTCAGCTGTTTCATTTACTCCATTAACCCTACTCTCCTGGTTCATAGAGATGAGCTTCTCAAGGTCTTCCTCTATTCGTTCCACTCTGCCCAGCAGCTCGCGCAGGTTGCTCTCGATATCTTCTGTTCGGGCACCATTATTGCTGACCTCAAGCGATGTGTGACTCACAGTATCACTCATACTTTTAATTTCCTTGGCCATTTCTTTGTTGTCCATTACCCCTATAGCAGTCATCTCGTATAGCCTGCGCAGATTCTTTTTTATGTCCAGCAGTCCAGCATTATCACCAAAGTGAGCCATTCCTCCAGAGTCAGGCGTTATTGCTATTCGAGAAAATTGAATGTGCAGAGGGAAAACATAAATGTCCTGGTTCTCACCCCAGTGCACTAAATAAACACTCCAGAGGTCGGCAATTTCTTGTTGCAGAACAGAAACACTAAGATTGTCTGAGCAAGACAATGTTCCCAGAGCTTCGTTCTTCCATCCAGAGTAGAGGCATCCCAAGACCTTATCCTGTCTGTCTGCTCGATAAGGAGATGAATCAACGTGACTATTGATGTCCCAGGATACTGAGGGATAACTACATTGGCATAAGGAGAAGGCAGACAGAGCAAGGCGCTCCTTTACAAAGGCACGGATGAGGGGGAGCCCATGCCAAGGGATTCGCAGCAGTCTCCCACCCCCTACTCCAGCTACCACATTCAGCAAGAAATTCACAGAGCCGGGAGAGCCGTGACCAAAATCCAGAACATTACAATGGATCAAGTCGAAGCAAGGAGGAGACATATAGAAAGGGATGAAGGGCCACCGATCGTGCGAGAAGGAATGGCAATAAATTGAAGGCCTGAAGTGTTTTAATTCAGCTACTGCCGAGGAGGGAAGAACGAGCCACGCGTCCTTCGAAGGAGGGAAAACAAGACTTGTCATTGAATGGAGGGAGCCGCCAAGAGGAGGGGGGAGGTGAGGGCCAGCTGGAAGGGGGGTGAAGTGAGAGGAAAGGCGGTCGATGGAGGGGATAAGGAGAAGGAAAAGGAGGGGGATGGAAAAGAAGCAAGGGAGAAGGGAGAAGATAAGAAGGGGATAAGGATAAAGGCCTATAAGATACCTAATGTGTTCTTCGAGAGATAAAGGCTTCACTTTAGAAAATTGCATGAAGAGAGTGCGAGAAAGAATACTAAAGCTTCTTGTCATGGAATGTATTTGAGGTAGGAAGGCTCGCCATCCTGGCTGTAGTGGCCTTGAGGAAGACTGGCTCCGACGTTAGCCATGATATCTGCTTCCTTATTATTATGACGAAGAATGTGAAAAACCTCGAAAGATTGAGGCAGAAGAAGCTTAGCTTTTTTATATAATCGACGGCATTTAATATCTCCTGAGGGATACCCATTGATCATCTTATAGATGACATGCCTTGAATCTCCAAATATCAGGACTTTCCGGAGATTTTTGTCTCGAATGAGATGGAGACCCTGGAGTAGAGCCATCCATTCAGCTTCATTGTTGGTTCTAGAGCCAAGTCCCCATGCAAATATTTGTTCCACTTGTCCTCCGGGATCCACCAAGATCCCACCCGCGCCTGCCACCCCTGGATTACCTTTCGAAGCCCCATCAAAAAATAAGGAGTAAGAATTTTTATCCCTGAGCCAGGACTGAAAGTCTTTGGTGGAGAGTCGAATTTCCCACTGGAGAGAGTGACTAGCGTGAGATGTTCTTTCAGAGACAATTTTGGACTGAAGGGAGCTATTCTCTTTTAGATATTGTTTACACCAATTGGAATAGGGGTCAGGAATAGACTCTTGCAGGGGGTAGCTAACGTTGTTCGTGGTGAATTTCTCAGCTATCATTCCTATGGTTTTCGTTGCTATGCGAACTGGGACGGCCTTTTGCTCCTTAAAGATGGCACGATTTCTGGCAAGCCATAATTGCCAGCAAATATTTTTTGGAATGGCTGCCCATAGACGACTTAGAGTTGGATTCTTGGTCAGAGAACCTGGAAACAGATTAGTCCAATCTTTAAAGAGATGAACTGTGTTATCTGGAAGATCTCGGGTGAAAGCCATGGGGAGGACGATCTTCCAAGCTATCTTAGAGACTTCACATTGAAGAAAAAGGTGGCTAGAGGTCTCTTCTGCAGAATTACACAGGGCACACCAAGATGGTCCAAGAATGCCTCTTTTTCTTAAGTTTTCTACAGTTAAAAGCTTGTTATGCAGGAGGAGCCAAATAAAACTGTTGACTTTAGGGATGCTATCGGGATGCCAAACCTTTTTCCATATTTTATCTGCCATCATCTGTTCCATGGATATTATTTTGTATCCTTCTTTTACAGTATACTGCCCTGATTTTCCCCAACCCAACCGATCCTTAGCTAATAGACTCGATGGGGATAAGCCGTGCAGGGAGGAAAGGAAATGGTCGGCTGCATTTCTCAAGTGGTCTGGTGGATAGATGTCCTTCCACCCGTTCCATTGGCCGTCCGCGTCCCACCGTGACAGATCAAAAAGAGAGAGGATATCCTGCTCAGACAGCCATTCAGAAAAGGAACCCAATCCTGGAATAGAAGATCGCGGAGGATGCCCTAAGATGCTGCTGTTCCGGATGTTTATTTTTTTCCCATTACTGGGAATCCAGTAGCAATTTTCATTGATTGTGTTGATTGAATCCTTACACAGCTGCCAAAGAGAGGTGCCTTTCCCTTTCCATTCACCATCCAACACTTTTGACCTTGGCTTCTTGATGTATTTTTTCCTGAGGACTTCCTTCCACCATTCCTTTTTTCCGGTAACCAATCTCCAAATCAGTTTGGCTCCCATGGATTTACTAGTGAATTCCGGGTCTCGGATACCTAGACCCCCGTGACATTTGGCACGCTTGATAATTTCCCACTTGACCAGATGGAACTTCTTTGTTTGAGATTTCCCTCCCTGCCAAAGGAATTTTCTGATTTCTTTACCTATGCTGGTGATGACCTTCTTCGGAGCTAGGACCATCGAGCTCGTGTAAATAGGGTAGGATGAGAGAATGGACTGGATTAAAACTGTCTTTCCAGCTAAATTTAGCCATCTTGTCCCCAGAGATTGAGTCTTAGCTTTGATTTTCTCAATGACCGGAGTCCACATTGAGGAGGTCAAGGATTTTTTGACTACTGGTATGCCCAGGTAGTTGAAGTGAGTCCAGTTAGGATTGGTTTTAATTTGCAGAATTTGTGAGATACTTCGGAGAATGGGGGCAGGACAGTTCCAGCTATAGATTTGACATTTGTTTTTATTTACTGAGCTCCCTGAGGTTTGAAGGAATAGATCCAGAGGGTTTAGGAATTTTCTAGCAATCTGAGTGGAAGCTATTCCGAGAAAGATGGAGTCATCAGCAAACAGAGCGTGATTGATAGGAGGCACGCCAATCCTAAAGGAGAGGCCTGGAAGGGAACCTTCGGAGAGGAGCCTAGTCAATCTTCTGCTTAGGGAATGAGTGACCAGGATGTAAAGGAAGGGGGAGAGCGGACATCCTTTCCTAACCCCGCGAGAGGCTTTGAAGAATTCAGAGGGCCTGCCATTGATGAGAGGGGCTATCCAGGGAGAAGAGATGCAGGCTTGAACTTGATTGATGAAAACAGAGGGGAATCCAAATCTTTCCATCACCATGAAAATGAAGGAATGTCTCAATCTGTCGAAGGCATTAGCCAGGTCCAACTTGATGGCCATCCCGGGCTCTCTTCGTTTAGTGCTTGAATGGATCGCTTCTTGCACTAAGAGGATATTGTCACTAATATGCCTGCCAGAAACGAAACCACCTTGATTGGGAGAGATTAGGGAGGGGATGACTTGTTTGATCCTCAAAGATAGCACTTTCGAGAAGATTTTGTAGGAAGCATTGCATAAGGAAATGGGCCGGAATCTTTTGATGGTAGAAGGCTTAGAGTCTTTAGGAATGAGAGCCAAAAATGTGGAGTTGGTGGCTCCCCCCATATTCCCTTTTTCCATCCAGGCAATAAGGCACATGAAGTCTCTCTTAATAAGGGGCCAGAAGGTTCTATAGAAGCAGATAGGGAAACCATCCGGGCCTGGGGCCTTGTCCGGGTGGAGACACCAGATTGCTTTTTTAACTTCTTCTTCCAGGATGGGGGATTCAAGTTGGGTTTTCGTTTAAGGGCTAATAAGGGAAGGAATATCAGAGGCCATTTCTTCCATAAGACAGCGGGAGACTTGCTCCTCATCGTTATATAAATGCTCAAAAAAGTTTCTTACCTCAGCGCTGATGGCGGCTTGCCCTTGAATAACTGAGCCATCTTCATTCTTAAGTTCTCTTATTGTGTTCCAGCGCTGTCTGTCCCTACACTGGTTTTGGAAAAAATTTGTATTCTGGTCTCCCCCTTTGAGCCACAAGACACGCGATCGGAGTCTCCATTCCTCTTCTATTTGCCTTAATATTTTCTGAAGCTTTGTTTCCAACTCGATTTCTTTGATGAGGTGTTCCTTGGTGACCGTACTTGCCTCCATTTCTACTTGCAGGCGCTCCATTTCTGTCAAGATGAGGTCCTTTTGCTTAGCAGGTTCTTGATAATGGGTTTTTACCCATGCCTTGAGGGAGACTTTCACCCTCTTAAGTTTCTGCTCCCAAGAGAAAGCTGGAGTACCTAGAATGAAACAGCATTAGGATTTGACTATTATATCCTTAGCTTCATCTGATTCCAGCCATAATCGATTGAACCTAAATGGGAGAGGCCCCAAATTTTCTTCCGGCGGGAAGAAGAGACAAATGGGCTTATGATCTGAAACCGCTGAGCACAGAAGTTTGACCTCCAGGATAGAGTTAAGAAGATGAGAACTAACCAAAAACCGATCAAAATGGGTGGCAATATGCCCAGGGCCCACTCGTTTGTTGCTCCAAGTATAGGTGCCATTTTTGGGGATGATGTCTGTAAGGTTCCATTGAGAGATGAGATCTTCTAAACGCTCCCCGTAGGGGTCCCTTACCTTGGATCCTCCTCTACGCTCAGCTGCCGATATGGTTGTATTAAAGTCCCCTGCGATGAAGCAGGGAAGGAGCTTTTTGTCCTCAGACTGCTCCTCTAAAGATGTCCAGAAGCTATCCTTCTGCGCGTTCAGGGTTGGGCCATATACATTCCCAACCCAAAACTGTTCTTTGCATTCTTTATTCTTGAGTTTTATAAGAAGCCAATTTCTATTTTCTATAGCAGAAAGAAATTCAAACTTATCTGTGTTCCACCAACATAGGAGGCCGCCAGAGGCTCCAATGGCATTGGTGGCTATACCAGTCCCTTTTGGCCAGATGCTTTTGATGGTTGCCACGCTGTCTTCAGCTGATTTCTTAGTCTCTTGGAGAAGAAGGATTGAGGCTGATTCCATGGATTTGAATCTCTTAATTACTTCTAATATTTGTATACCACCCAAACCTCTACAATTCCAGGAGACCACTTTCATTATTTCCTGTGTTGTTTGAGGGCCTTTTCTTTCTCCTTTCTTTCCTCCTCCGCACTCATGAGATATTTGCTTGCTTGCGAGGTTTTAACCAGGAAATCTAAGTTGGATTGCTTTCCTGCCGCCTTTTCCCTTGCTGCCTCCTTCTCGCGAATGACTTTATTAGTTTTCCTTCCTTTCCTGGAGAGTGGTTCTTGTTCTTCTATGGAGGTATCTGTCATTTCTTCTGTGCTTGCTTTTTCCTTAGATCTAGTGACAGATCCTTCAGAGATCGTCTCCATCTCTTTCCTGCCCTTGGAGTGTTCGACCTCTGCTTCCTGAGATTTTTGGGGCTGGACGACTGTCTCTGGGACTTCATAGGTCTGATGTCGCACCGGATTAGGGTTGTCTTCTTGATTCTCTGGATTCTCTGCAAGGTTTTCTTCATCCTACGTCTCTACCTCCAAGGCCGCAAACTTGTTTCTGGGGGGGCTCTTTGATGTGGGGATTTGCTGTTTTTGGGGTTTGGCTGCCTTCTTCCCATTAGCGATATTCCAGCCTTCATTAGTAGGGTTTTCCAAAGGGGTTTTTTCTGGCTTCTTCAGGCAGGACTTGGCAAAATGGCCATATTCATGACAATATTTGCACTTGAACGGGATTTGCTCATAATCTACTGTTTGAAGGTGGCTCCACCCGTCAATGGAGAGCATGATAGATTATGGCAAACCTTTTTCTAGGTCAACTTCGACACATATTCGGGCACAAGAGAACATTGGGGCTTTCGGCTCAGACTTGTCCACATATTTCCCCAAGGTATTCCCTATTGCTCGAAAGTCCTCATCATTCCAACAATGAAGGGGAAGATGAGGTAGTTTTACCCACACAGGGACTGCTTTTGGAATGTCCTTCTCTGGATTAAAGGATAGGTCCCATTTGTTTAGATACATACCTCGAGGACCCATAAAATATGGTCCATTCCTGAAGATTAGATCCTGATCCTCCTTCTTTTCAAAGATGAAAGCAAAGTATCCCTTTCCACAGAAGATTTGTTGAACTTCTCCTTGTATTAGGGTTCTCCAGTTTTTGTTCAACCAGATCTCCACAGATCGCGGGGATGGCCAAAGTCCGGTAAACAGACCGATAAGGCCCTTTTCAGAAAGAGTAACAACCTTCCTCTTGGAGGCAGCAGAGCTTAGCTTAACCTCTGGAACATCGGCAAGCTTGACAAATCTGGAAGCAGGGGCCACGGCAGGCTCATCACGCGGGAGGGACGCCACAATGTTCTAGAATCTGTCCTCGAAGGAGGAGGGGTCGGGCGGATCCATGACAGAGCCGCCGACCAGCGAAAACGCCCACGATGAGGCTAGGGTTTGCTGCTCAGAGGGCGCGCGCTCAGAGATTATGCACTCTCTATCTACTATATTGTTGTTGGTGAACTTGAAGGTTTTGAATGGTTTATCAAACACTTGTTTCACACAGCTCCTAAGGTATGTAAAGTTGATTTTTCCCTATATTTTTAGTGTTAATTAATTCGTAAATTAGGGATATGGATTATTTATGACTTATATTGTTTACATTTCAATTTTTTGTCAATGTTGCAGATTGTTGGGTGAATTTCTATTACCACCATAAAATAATTCACCGCGCACATGTCGAGAGGTATTCTTGATTATGAAAGAAATTGGAATGGAGTATCAAGCTATTTTTGCATGTCCTAATGATCATATTATATATTATGGACAATATGCATTAGAAAAAAAATTCCCACAATGTGAAATTAGTAGATATCGAACTGATCAAGTAACAAAAATGGTGTCTCGCAAAGTTCTTCGTTATATTCCCATAATTCCACTTTTCCAACAACTATTCAGGTGCCAAAGTATACCAAAGTTTATGGATTACCATGCAAAGAACATAATTGAAGAGGGTGCTCTTCGAGTGCATGTAGAAGGTTTTGCGCTGAAGAACATCGAAGAAAAATGGCCAATTTTTAAAGATGAATCTCGTAATGCTAGACTTTCATTGGCAGCTGATAGTTTCAATCCATTTGGAGAGCTTCGTTCTACTTACTCAGTGTGTCCCGTTTTCATCATAAACAATAACCGTCCTCCTTGGATGTCGATAAAGAGAGAGCACACAATGTTGGCAATGATTATTCCAGGTATTTTTTTGAAAGTAATTATATTATTTCATTAATTTTTTGTTTAATTGATGCATGAGAACACCATTTATATAGTGGGACACATAACTAAATAGCATTGTATGCTCAATGATCAATTAGGTAAGCACCAAGTTAAAGATATGAATGCATATATTGAGCCTCTTATCGATGATCTATTGAAGTTATGGGATGGCATCACTTTGTATGACATCTCCAGACCAATAGGGAAAAAACAATTCCAGTTCCATGGAATACTTGCATGGACAATTCATGAAGCTCCCGGGTTAACACATTTTTGTGGTATGTAACTTTCTGTTGCACGTCATTAAAATTATATGTTTTTAAGGTAAATATCATGATTTTTTTTTTAATTAATAATCTTTTGGTGCTATAAAATTAATACATATATCTTGCAAGTCTTCAAACAAAGGGAAAATTTGCATGTCCAGTATGTGGTCCTAGGACAAAATCTTGTCGTTCAAGAAGTTTAGAAAATGAGGTGTTTGATGAGTACATGAAATTACTCCCTAGGAACCATAGGTATCAAACTACTAAGAAAACCTCACCTTTGGAAGTTGGAATTGATAGAAATCGTCGAGGTATGCAAATTGTTTATGTAGCATATGTAAACATGTAATATTATGAATTTATATTTTTATTGAGTTTTCTCTACCATGGGTACTGTCATGAATTATTGTTAATGTTTTTTCATTTATGTTTAATGAATGTATTTAAGGCATGAATGGGCTTCCACGAGGAATGAAGAGTTATCGCATACAATTCAGTAGGTTTCCTTACTATGAGCACCTACAAATAGCTCATTTGTTTGATACAATGCATATCAGGAAGAATGTAACATAAATGATATGTCAGATATTAGATGGAAGGACTGACAAAGATAAAATTGGAAAAACTTGTAGTGACATTGCAGAAGCCAATCACGCATTGCAAAGTGTAATCATTTCCAATGCAGGAGTTGGGGACTGAAATATTAGTCTTCCATGGTTATTGACAGAGCAACAAAGTTATGCTATAAAAGAGGTCATTCAGAAAATAAGTTTTTCAACGGGGTTTTTGTGGAACATACAAAATATCTTAACGAAAAAGGTGATTTTGGTGGTGTTAAAACTCATGAATCGCATACATCCATTAAGGTAATTATTTATGTATATAATTTCCATGTAGTACATATTTTTAGTAATTATTGTCTCTTTTTTGGAAACATTAAATATTGATTTTCTTTTTGCTACAATATGTTCTACCTCTTTCTCTCCTAGATAGCTCTGACGACAACATAAAACAAGTTATATATGAGCTTGGTAAATACATGAGGTTAGTAACAATTTATATGCATGAAAATGTTTTTTCTCTTTGTTCCATAGGTTATTGACATATTGTGTTTTACATCTTGGAACTTTATTGTATATGCCTCAATCTTGTTGATCACTGTTATTTTCTTGCTTCATTTGTAGGTGGCTTTCATCTAAATAAATCCATAAAGAAGATATTAGGTATTGGAAGAGATAAATTCCTCGTCTAATGTGTGAAATGCAGAAGTATTTACCTCCAACATTTTTCAATGCCCAAGAACACTATATCATACACCAAGTTGAGGAGATTGAATTGTGTGGACCTGTAAACTCAAGGTCAAAACCCTGCGCTGGCTCTCTATGGACATTTTCAAAACCCTGCGCTAGCTCTCCACGGACCTTAAACCTTTTTTTCGCACATAATAATCTCAACCCACATAGGATATCATGTTGACCCTACCGCTAGAGGAGATGCAGAGGAGATCGACAAAGAAATCTGGCAGAGGATTGGACCAGTAGAGGATACCTTCTACGGTAGAGGTATGAACGTATTCATTGTTAGCTTCTTTGATAGTTAACTTCTCAATCGTAAATGTTCTCCTATCAAAGGAAATATAGAAAATATATGGACCATAGGGGTAAAATTCCTTTTTATTGTTGCACATGACCCTCTTATAACAAAAATTGAAACCACACATCGTATTCCTTATTACTTGAATAAATCCGGAACGACTCAGTCTGTTGCTTTGCAGAGCCCCGTAATATCCTGACCTCTTGGTCTATAGTGACTAAACCATCAACATCATTGCTCCCATACATTCAAATGACCTCCTCACAGTATTGTTGTTGCCCTTTTCTACAAGAATCAAAATGATGCAGACTCCCAACCATATAACCCACACCCATAATATTGAAGGCAATGTCTTGCATACCCATTTTCTTGTAACGCAATTGAAAAGGTCAATAAAATGAACTTTCCCGTGCATACTTGGTACAAAATTCAACAATCAAATTGCACCTCTCATTATCTATTTAAATGTATAATGCGATTAAGCGAAAACAATAAAGAGTTTTTCTATGAGATGGGCGGATCAAATTCTGTTCCAATGCAGATAACACAAACCAATATTGCAAAATATTGCATAAGAATTAGGAAAAATGGGAAAAACCAATTAACTAAACTATGGTAGAGCCAACAAGAACCCTGACACCATACTTCGATGGCATATCCTATTCTTCTATTTGAACCTATAAGGACTAGAAATACAAATATGCTACTAACCCTTTCTTTGGTCCAATATTGGAATCCATACAACAACGCACTATGGTCAATCAATCCCCCTCCTGGACTAAACAATTCAAGAAACTTTGATTTACAAGCTGGATTAGTTATGCTATGCTTTGGTTGTACCAACCTCAACGTATTTCCCGATGGCCTTGGGAATCCATCTCATTGGATTACATTAATGATCTACCCACCACACAATGGAATAATGATTGCATTTTTCTATTGATATTTTCCAAGATTGTTCTTTTTATACTAATAAAAGAACTTATTGATACTCCTACCCTTGCTAGAATTTTACTCAAACATATCGATTTTTTCTCCTAGATCCAACCACAGCCCACCATCAAAAAGAGGAAAGCAAAGCATCTTCTTTCGTGCAAACTTTGGTCGAGTTTAATTGCATTTGGATATGCATCACTTCAAAATTCAGTAGCGCCACAACCTAAATCCTATTCAATATGTTCCTTGCACTATCATACAACAAATGGGTCATAATTCCATCAAGTTAAACTTCCCAATATGACATTGAGAATTTTAATTAATTAAAGTTGTATGATCCGCCCCACTCATAGGAATTTCTTCCATATGCACATCCAAAAGGTTGGAGTTCTATATTTTCCTTCATGAATAAACTCTTTTGATGTCCACCACATAGCCATTTGGCATCATCAAATCACCACTTGCTTGAAATTCCACAAAGACACTGTTCCAACTCAAGACAACTAATTGTCCCAATCAGCATTTATGCAATAGTTTCTCATGTTGAATTTTAACATGTGTATGATATTTTCCAAAATTGAAGACTGTGTTAGAGATAGAACTTGAAATATTAACAACAGTAAGATAAATACAGTACTCAACCAAGCATCACACAATTGAACACATGATTTTTCACGGGGAAATCTGTTAAGGACTAAAACCCCAAAGCATTAGTAATTCATCCTATAAATGAGATGACTGAGTTTGTACATGAGTAGAGAAATGTGTTCTCAGAATTCTAAGATGAATGTATAAAAATTTCCAAATCCAAAGTATCCCTAGCATGCTTATTCTGCTATCATGTTACTGGTGAGTCCTGTAGCATCCTCCTGCGCCTAACCCTGTCCACCTATAGCAGCCCTTTTGTCACCATTAAGCCTGTTGTAGCTGTCAGTGACCACCAACCAAGTTGATGCTATCCACCTTGGCCTGCCAACTGCTGCTGCTAGTAATCGTGCCCACCAGCAAGGGCTGTTGTAGCCTGGCACTTCTGCTATACGTGGCCACCACCAAGGCTGTGGCAGCTTGTTGCTGCTAGTCGTGACCATTTCCAAGGTTGCTGCTGCTGCCCTAGACCACCACTGAGGGTGGTGCTTCTTCCTTAGACTCCATGAAAACTATTGTAGCAACTTTATGCTACTACCAAGCCTGTTGTAGAATCCATAGTCACCACCGAGGGTGTTGTAGCATCTTGTTGTTCCTGCCTTGTTACCACCAAGCCTGCTCTCTCCACCATGAACTGTTGTTGTGAAGGGAGATTCCCTAGCAGGACTTTAATCATGAGTTGTTTCTACATATATCCACCATACTCTCCACCACCGAGACTGTATAAATAAGAAATAAACCTCAGGAAAGCTTAAGAGCTGCAGAAGTTGAAGAATAAGGAAAAACACTAGCCACCGAATTTATCTTAGTCAACATCAACTACGATTTTATTGAATATCTAAGTCAACGAGTCTAGGAGCAGTCAAGTGTGTTGTTGTGTTGAAATGAGTTGCAAATGTTATTCATTTATATTCAATCACACATTTGAGTTGGTTCCACATAATTATGTGTTGACATTAGAGCTTAATTTCTTTTTCATCTTTGACCCTTTGACTTTTGATGTTTTGTGGTTCAAAGGTCTTTTTTGTGTTTAAATTGTGTCACTTATGGACCAAGACTAGGCTTACAAGGTTCTTCAGGTATTTTTGTGACCACAACAAGTTGCCTCAGGATTTCTTCAGGGTGCTCGTGGTTCATTCATGCTTACTCAAAGTACATATTCATAAATAAGGAGAATTATTAATGCTTTATCTTGATCTCCTCGTTGCCACCAAGATCATGTTCTAGGTCTCTCAACTAGGGGTAGCTAGTCCCTGGAGAGGGTCACATAGACCATATACCAAGGAGAGGAGTGCATCACTTTCCCAGACCCGATATAGGGCTTATGTGATGTCCTGATAATTGACCAGGCGCCTCAGCCCCAGGCCACATCAGATGACTCAATTTCAAATACTTGGTAACTGACCCAGCCCCTCCATTCTCCCAGAGAATGGCCCTTATCCGTAGGATGAATCCCTAGTCCTTTACTAGGTTAAATCCCTAGTAAATGACCAGGTGCCTCCATTCAATGAATGGGCCTCATCCCTAGGTTGAGACCCCCATTACCAGACTAGGTCAATTTCCTGGTAACTGACCAAGTGCCTCCATTTTCCTAGAGAATGACCCTCAGCCCCAAGATGAGTCTCTGATTCGGAGGATTATTCATCTTTAATTTACACTGATCCAATATGGTACAATGGTATTTAATCTATGGTTCAAAGAACATAACATATGTTTTAACTCATAGATTGAGCTGTGACACAGATTGAGCTGCGACACAGATTGAGCTGCGACACAGATTGAGCTGCGACACAGATTGAGCTGTGACACAGATTGAGCTGTGACACAGATTTAGCTATGACACAGATTTAGCTGTGACATAGATTGAGCTGCGACACAGATTGAGCTGTGACACAGATTGAGCTGTGATACAGATTAAGCTGTGACACAGATTGAGCTGCGACAGAATTTTTACACTGCTGTGACAGACATAGCTGTGACACAGATTTAGCTGTGACAGACTTGCTGCGACATCGCGAAGTTAGTGGTGACATCAAACGGATACGTTACGTGTGATGCTATGGTATGGTCCAACATATGTGCGTAACGGTCATTGCAATGTGTTGTGAGTCAACATATGTGCGTGGAGTTGGTTGCAACATTTCGAGAATATGGAACGTCGTGGTATCATAACGCTTAACAGCGTTTTGGCCGAATTGCATGGTTCAGCTTAGCATGGTTGTAACAATATTAAAAAAAGAAGAAGAAGAAGAAGAAGAAGATAATAGTTGAGATGATGGAATCGAATCGATTACTTATCCCTCCCGCTGAACTCTTAAATAGAGGAGGCTGGCCACCGAGAAGGGGGCGGATTTTTTTTTGGAGCACAGAGTATCGTTTCTCTGTTATGAGAAGCTTAGAGATCATTTTTGCTGCGAAGTGTCCAGATGCTGTGCTGTAGAAGTCGACATTCTCTGTTATATTTTAGCTTTCTTTATCTTTGAATGCTGATTGTAATTTCGAGAGAAAGGTCTTAAAGATTTTGTACAGCATTCTGTTTACAGTTGCTGAAGTTGTTTTTAGAACCATTTTTGTACCATTTTAAAAAGATTAATTGGATCAGTACCCATTGGAGAGGGACCCGGAGACGTAGCCCAGTGGAGGGGGTGAACTCCGTTATCAACTTCTGTTTGTGACGCTCTGATTCTGTGCTTCTTTATATCTGTTTATCAGTTCGTTTTACATCTGTTTCCAGTATTTAATTTCTGTTAATGCTGTTCCATTTAATTAATCTGCTGAACGCATTCTTTTAACACAAACTTTTAATGCACATAAGTTGAGGTCCAACGGATCATATTTGGTATCAGGGCTGGTTGACTGTTGTGCAAGTTTTTGAATGCTTACCAGGTCCAGGTTAAAGCGTGGTGAAGGAGAATTAGTTGAAGAAGATCCTGAGATTGGCTCCAGGAGTACATTCTCAAGAACCATGGTTTCTCCACGAGGGGAAGAAGAAGGACATACCGAACGGGAAAAACCTGTCATTTCTGAAACAGAGTTTGTGGAGGCTTTTATGAGTATGAAAGCCATGCTGGAAATTCTACTCAATGAGCGAGCAGAGAGGAAGAAAAAAGAAGAGGGATCTTCATCCAGAGATGCAGAAGTGAATCCTGAAGAAAAGGGTAAAGGAGTAGGAGGTGATGGTGATCCTCCTAACACTAATCAGACTTTTTCTTCTTCTCATAATGCAAGTCCTAATATGCCTTATTTCAAATTGGATGTCAAATTTGAATTACCTATTTATAATGGAGATGTAGATGCTGAAAAATTAGACAATTGGATCAAGCAGCTTGAGGTATATTGCAGGTTGCAGGGCATTAATGATGACCCTTCCAGGATTCAATTGGCCACTTTGAGGATGAGTGGAATGGCTCTTACCTGGTGGGAGAGCAAGATTCAGCAAGATCTTCGAAAGAATGGTAAAATTATTTCAGTTTGGAATGAATTCATTGAAGTATTAAGGAAGCAATTTTATCCTTTAGGCCATATTCAACAATTAACCATGGGTTGGCAAATGTTTCGACAAGATAAAGGACAAAGCATTCAAGACTATACTCATGAATTCAGAAAGAGGGCTATTGCATTGAATGTTTCATTAGATACACAGGAAAATATTCTTAAGTACATTGGTGGCATGCATTCTTATTTGAAGCATATCTTGTTGATGTTTAATCCCAGTAATTTGGATGATGTATGTGTTCAAGCTACCCATTTAGAAGCCAGGGGTTAGCATGCTAATGATACTTTTGTGAAGAAATCTTTTAAATTTGACAGCAAATCAAAAGGTCAAGACAAGGGGAAAAAGAAGACGGCTACTGTTAAGAAAGAGGGTGAAAAGCCTACATGTTCGCATTGTCAGAAGGGACATGATGTCTCTAAGTGTTGGAAACTTCATCCGGAGTTAAGGCCAAAGAAGTACGGAGGAAACAAAGATAAAGGGAAAGAAAAAGCTACTACAACCGTTATTCAAGACTTGGGATCCGACTCAGGTGATGAAACAAAGGTTACGGCTGTCGGAATCCAAGGTAAGGATAAAAGTATCTCACTTCCCATTGATGCACAATGCAGTTCTAGTGCAAGTACAAGTCTGCCATCTACTTCTAAGAAAAACGATAAAGATAGAAGTGCACTATTTCATGTTCGTGTCATTGCAAATCACACAAAGATTGATACATTGTTTGATAGTGGTTCACAAGTAAACCTGATATCAGAAGAAGTGGTTAAGAAATTGCATTTAGTTACTGTGCCTCATGAAAAGCCCTATCCTT
>LPNX010007949.1:873418-938419 GCA_001517045.1 Pseudotsuga menziesii | reverse complement strand
GTAACGCTCCTGCTACTTTCATGCGGGTCATGAATGATGTCTTTCGTTCATTCATTGATGATTTTGTAATTGTATATCTAGATGATATCCTGGTGTTTGATCAAAACTTGGGAAGAGCATGTTGTACATGTGAAGAAAATTTTAGATGTACTAAGAAAGGAAAAGCTTTATGTAAAAATGTCCAAATGTGAATTTGCTAAAACTTCTTTAGTATATCTAGGCCATGTCATTGGTGGAGGCCACCTGCGAGTGGACCCAGCCAAGGTTGCTGTCATTGTAAACTGGCCATGGCCTAACACCGTTACTGAAATCAGAAGTTTTCTGGATGCGGTTCAGTATTGGAGGAAATTCATTTCTGGGTTTTCTTCCATTGCTGCTCTATTACATGCATTGACAAGTGTTAAAGAGATTTTCCAGTGGGGAGGCAAGCATCAGAGAGCCTTCGACACTACGAAGGAAAAGATTAGCACAGCACCAGTTCTGACATTGCCAGATTTGCAGCAGCCATTTGAGATCGAAACCGATGCCAACGGGTTTGCCATGGGAGCAGTTTTGATGCAAGGAAGGAAGCCAGTCTGTTACCATTCAGAAACATTCTCTACTGCGGTAAGTAACTATCCGACCTATGACAAAGAATTGTATGCTTTAGTACAGAGTGTAAAGAAGTGGAAACATTATATCATGGGAAAAGAAACAGTTATACATACTGGTCATCAGCCACTTCAATATTTACAATCTCAAACTAAAGTACAACAAAGTAGGCATTTAAGATGGATGGGATTCTTACAACAGTTTCATCTCGTAATTAAGTACAAAAAAGGAATTCATAATAAGGTAGCAGACATGTTATCAAGGCCTCCTACAAATGCTTCAATCATTATTCAAAACAGTTCATTAACACATGAAAGTTATATTGAACAGTATGCAGAAGATAAAGATTTTAAGAAAGTATATGCATCATTGATACATGGTAAACAGGAAGAGAACTATTTTGTGCATGGACAGCTCTTGTATCATCTCGGTAAACTCTGTATTCCAGAGAAAGAAAGAGTGCATGTGATCCGAGAGGCGCATAGTTCATTGATTGCAGGACATTTTGGTGTAAGCAAAACATTGTCTGTATTGCAGAATCATTGTTATTGGCCTCAAATGCAAGAAACTGTAGCTAAATATATAAGAGGTTGTGTTATGTGTCAACAAGTAAGCCTAGCAATAGGAAATTGGGTTTGTACACTCCTCTTCCGGTTTCTTCTCGTCCTTGGGAAAGTATTTCCATAGACTTTGTAGGAGGACTACCTATGACTAGAAAAGGGCATGATTACCTATATGTTGTTGTGGATAGGTTCAGCAAAATGTGTATCTTGATGCCATGTAACAAGCAGATCACTGCTGAACAAACAACTCTTTTATTCTCTTAAAATGTTTGGGTACATTTTGGGATACTCATGTCTATTATATCAGATCGAGATTCCCGGTTCTTGGGAAAATTCTGGTCAACTTTATGGGAGCTTATGGATACCAAACTGAAGAAAAGTACAGCTTTTCATCCACAAACCGATGGGCAAACAGAGGTAGTGAACAGAACAGTGGTTCAGCTGCTCAGAGGATATTGTAGTAAGCATCCTAAACTTTGGGATGAGCAGTTGCAGTATATACAGCATGCTTACAATCATGCAGTTCATTCTTCCACACAAAAAATCTCCTTTTGAAACTTGTTTTGGTTATCTGCCAAAAACACCGATGGACTTCTCTTTTGGCAAAGATGCAGTGGATGGACATCATGATGCAGATAAAGCTTTAAAGTTCATTCAGAGAATCCAAGCAGTGCAGCAGGCAGTTCAAGAACAGTTGGAGAAGAGTCAGGCAAAGTACAAATCCAGGCATGACAAGCATCGAGTTGATCATCAATTTCAGGTTGGTGACAGAGTTTGGTTACATATCACCAAAGAGAGAATGAAAGGTGAAGGTAAAAAGCTTAAGCCTATCAGATATGGTCCTTTTGAGATCTTGGAAAATATCGGTACTAATGCTTTTCGCTTGAATTTACCTCCATACATGCAAATTTACTCAGTTGTCAATGTTGAGAATCTTAAATTATATGAGCCTCCGATGATCATGGATGAGGAAAATAACGTACAGATTCCTTCAGTTGATGATTTGGCACCTGAATATATGAGAGAGTTGCAGGATGATGTTATTCTAGATAGAAATGTAAGGACTTCACGAAGGGGGAACGCTGAGTACCTTCGAGTGGGGCTGAAAGGAATGCATCTGAGCAAAGCAAGATGGATGGAGATTGGTAAAGTGAGGGAACTTTACCCTCACTTACTTGCTGAATGATTCAGGCTTTTGGTGATCCAAAAGCTCTCCAATGGGGAGGAATGATCTGAAGGATTATTCATCTTTAATTTACACTGATCCAATATGGTACAATGGTATTTAATCTATGGTTCAAAGAACATAACATATGTTTTAACTCACAGATTGAGCTGTGACACAGATTGAGATGCGACACAGATTGAGCTGCGACACAGATTTAGCTATGACACACTTGCTGCGACATCACGAAGTTAGTGGTGACATCAAACGGATACGTTACGTGTGATGCTATGGTATGGTGCAACATATGTGCGTAACGGTCATTGCAACGTGTTGTGAGTCAACATATGTGCGTGGAGTTGGTTGCAACGTTTCGGGAATATGGAACGTCGTGGTATCATAACGCTTAACAGCGTTTTGGCCGAATTGCATGGTTCAGCTTAGCATGGTTGTAACAATAAATAAATAAATAAATAAAAATAGCTGAGATGATGGAATCGAATCGATTACTCATCCCTCCCGCTGAACTCTTAAATAGAGGAGGATGGCCACCGAGAAGGGGGCGGATTGTTTTTTGGAGCGCAGAGTATCGTTTCTCTGTTATGAGAAGCTTAGAGATCATTTTTGCTGCGAAGTGTCCAGATGTTGTGCTGTAGAAGTCGACATTCTTTGTTATATTTTAGCTTTCTTTATCTTTGAATGCTGATTGTAATTTCGAGAGAAAGGTCTTAAAGATTTTGTACAGCATTCTGTTTACAGTTGCTGAAGTTGTTTCCAGAACCATTTTTGTACCATTTTAAAAAGATTAATTGGATCGGTACCCATTGGAGAGGGACCCAAAGATGTAGCCCAGTGGAGGGGGTGAACTCCGTTATCAACTTCTGTTTGTGACACTCTGATTCTGTGCTTCTTTATATATGTTTATCAGTTCGTTTTACATCTGTTTCCAGTATTTAATTTTTGTTAATGCTGTTCCATTTAATTAATCTGCTGAACGCATTCTTTTAACACAAACTTTTAATGCACATAAGTTGAGGTCCGACGGATCAGTCTCCCTGTCCCAGACTGGGTCAAATTATTGGTAACTAACCCCAGGTTGAGTCCCCTAGTCCCAGACTAGGTCAAATTCAAGGACAATTCCTTGTGATTAAAGAGGGGGTGAGGTCGTCAAAGAGGGGGTGAGTATGAATGCATGTTGGGTTTTATGATATGCTCTTCACAAAATCACAAAACATAACACTTGAAGGGCCAAGCATAAATACAATGATACATGGGAGCAATATATCGGGGGGGTACCCTTAGGTACTTTAAATATGATTCATTATCGTATTCATCCAACACAACATATGTATCATGATTTGGTTCAAAATCAACATCGTTGAAAAGATCATTTATATCATCATCATAATCAAAATTGGGCACTTTCCTTTGAAATAGTGTGCATCCAATTTTCATTTTTTTTCAATAAGCAAAAGCTTATCTGTACAAAGTCTCATCGATATCACAATATCCACATAATACACATTTGTAAATTTATATGACAATTAGAAAATAGTTCTTGTACTTCCAAATAATAATAGAACCGACTCTAAATCTTTGTAGGTACCACCAAATAGGTACTTGTCGGATCTATCTTCCTCGAGTGAGGAAGATAGACTAGAAGAGTTTGGAAGCGAGACATCTATTACAAGATATAATTGGTCAAGATCAACTAGAGGTGAAAAGGTAAGGAGAAAATTCCGTAGACGCATGGAAATTTTTCTTTCTGAAGGAGGATCGCATGATTATGATAATGAGAGAATATGTGACATTGAGTTTCCCTTGAGGTATAGACATCTTGCCAAATGATGGGTACCCAAGGAGCTACCCTAAGTGGACAATGATTTCTTCCTCAATGGAAGGATTTATCACATTGCTCCATCGTCTTTACATGGATTGGGGCTATTTTCCATGGATGGCATAATCGTAAAATATGGCACTGAAACTGAATTGATGGAGTATGTTGGACCAGGCTACAAATACAATGACTGGTTGTTGTTGGTACGATTTATGTGAAGTATGTGGAGATACGGAGTTGTAGAAAATTATATACAACTACTAGAAAACAATCTGAACAAAGGATCTACTATGTATATTGACGAAAGGCTAAAAGCTTCCGGAAATATCACAGGGTTTATAAACAGTACACGACCATGGACAACACATAAGCTACCTGATTGCATATTTGATCGGCATGAAGGAAATTGTGTATTCATTTGTGCAACAAAATCATTAGTTGCAGGTGAAGAGTTGTTGATCGATTACAATTTGAATCGAATAGATGCAAGGCTTACTATTATGGGGGTAATTATCTTATACAACATTTAACTCAACCTTTGATCAATGACTTATTATTTTTCTCTTGCAACAATTTTAATTATATGTACTTTTCATTAGTAATATTTATTGATTCTTGTATTGTGGTAGGGTGATCGTGGCCAGATGCCACAAGTAAGTAGATCTGATTTGGTAAACATCAATGCAATAGTAACCACAATTCATGATTATATTAAAGCTATTAACATTTGACCTTTTTTGTGTTTATGAACTCAATATTTAAAGATGATATAATGCTTATTATATTGTGGCAGGGGGGTACAAGGGACACACCTGTAGTTTTTGGTCAGGTAAACGTGACTGTCATATTAACACTAAATGTTTTCCTCATTAATCACATTTATTATATATGGTTCAACTTTTACTTTTCAATATGAATATGTCTTGCTTATGAGGTTGTGGATGGATGGCCGTGGGAAGTCGCCAATGGTGTCACATCGGGTAAATGTTAGCATAATAGTACCTAATAGCATCAATGTAATAGTAACCACAATTCATGATTATATTACAACTGCTAATGTTTGACCCTTTTTATGCTTATGAGCTCAATAGTTCAAGATGATATCATGATTATTGTATTGTGGCAGGGGGGGACTCANCCACAATTCATGATTATATTACAACTGCTAATGTTTGACCCTTTTTATGCTTATGAGCTCAATAGTTCAAGATGATATCATGATTATTGTATTGTGGCAGGGGGGTACTCAGAACACACGTGCAACTTTTGGTCATGAAAACGTGGTTGTCATATTAACACTAAAAAATTTCTTCATTAATCACGTTTATTATATGCATGTTATTTTTTTATGTGAATTTTTGTAATGATTGATGTTTGTAGAGCACACCACATCAAGATGACAAGGTGGTCGCTAAGGAAGATATCTTTTATTCAACTGACCCAATGGAAACTATGAAGAATGATTTGAAAAATTCCAACCAAAAACTTCTTAGGCTGATTGTAATCAGACCCAGGACTGAAGCAATCAAGGCAAGAATTGATGACTTGATTCAAACAATAGAATAGTACAGGGTAAGTGGCATCTTTGAAATATTTTACGAACTAGGAAATATATTTATTTATTTTATTTTAGTTCTCTTTTTTGATATGATCTAATCAATCAAAGTTTTTTTTTTGTAGGAGTTTTTGGAGATAGCACCCATGCATCAAGTACAAGTTTTAGAGGGAGGTATTGGTAGTAGTGATGGTTCAACACCTCGTCAATCTACTATACCAACGAGGCTATTTCATACTCCTGACTAAAAATCCCCTTTAGATGCTACGACCTCACCAGATGTTGGAGATCAACATGGCGCTTCACCCACTACTACTTCAGAGGATGTTAGACTCAGATCTAACATCCTCAAATGTGAAAGTTGCTATCCTGGAGCAGTACGTGTGGTTAGTAAGGGATCATTTTCCGTTACCTTCTTGGTAGACCATGATTTTGTTCCAATCAAGATACCGAATATGGCAGGTATTATTTAAATAATTCAGTGTTTTTTTCATGTAATTCAAAGCAACATACCTCAAATTATTTTTAATTAATGATCATATTGTTTTTGCAGGAAATAAATTTTTTATAAGAACCTGCATGAGAAGGCGTTGGAGATTTTTGGGACCACCATTTGTACACGATGGAATGCCCAAAATGACAAATTTAAAGATGAAATGATGAACCACATGGTCAGCTTGTTTAGTGATACCTTCAACAAAAAAGGTGTCACTGCAACAGCTAGATTAAATTTGAAATATGTTAGGGAAGATTATAGGGACAATTTGTAAATTAACCCTAAGTATGAGCATCCTCCGATGGTTCCAGAGAAGGAGTGGAAAGAACTCATGGATGATGCAAAGGAGAATGCATTGAGAAAACAAGGAAAGACTCGACCACTCGGTTCAAGAAGGTATGACACACTGTCATTTTTTCAATGAAAAATGTTCAATTTTTTTTTAACTTTTAAATATATTTAAGTTGTGATATATAAAACATGGGTATCACAAACTGGGCCAGGGTGGATATTAGAAACTAAGAGCACGAATTGTGAGAATCAAACGATCATTATTTGTAGCAATTTTTTTCTAAATGTAGCTAACAAATAATTGATTTATCACAAGCAATTTTCATGGTGTTATGCATTACAGGGAATTTTTTTTCAAGAGGCATCCACTGAAGAAGAATTGAGGCTCAACTTTAAGAACAGTTTTCAACATGTACTAGAACATAGAAAAAGCTTGGGGTAAACCCCAATTTCCCCATTGACACAAAAAAAGGTAAATAAAACCAATCAGGTCATCATTATAATGTGCTTGTGTAATCTATTCATGAAGAATTACATCAAAAAATAAATGTATTTTTTTGTTTTCAAAGTGAGAGCAACAAAAGAAGCTAGTGTAGAGGTACTGAACAGGCACCACATGAAGGTGAGGAGCTTCCTCATGATGGTGGCAAGCAACCTAGCCATTCAGGTATGTATGCTATAAAGCATAAGTATTTAATATGATTTCAAATATATAATTGATTATGTGTACTAATAAATGTTCTTCCGTGAATGGTAGAGCATGTACCTGGTCATGCTCAACTAGAAGAGGAACAAATGGCAAAACCAATGAACACTCCAATTGTCTCAGCTAGTCCTCCAACAGGTAAATACCATTGTAATGATATTCGAAATAAAGAAATGTGTATCTCAATAATAACTACGCATTTATTATATCTATATAAATGACTTGGTTTTTGCAGATGATGCCCCTCTCCAACGACCTCCACGCCTTGATATTCGACGTACCATAAGTATGGTATAGGAGAGCATGCCAACCTAGTCAACCGAAAGAGAGGGAACAACAACTACAACGGGTCACCATAATGAAGATGATGTCCCCATCTTGGAATTTCTTTTAAAAAAATGTAGTTGTATACATTTAAGATTTGTATTTGACTGAATAAAAACATGAAATATTTAGATTTTTGTTACAAGTATCTTGATTTAGTCGGTGCATGGTCATATTTTAGAATTGAGGTTTATAGTGTGAATGTTATTGCTTGGTTCATATTTCTGAATATGTGTGACATCTTTCGAGGACTATGGTTATCCTGAAGGGGTTGGACACCCCTTCCTAAGTTAACTTGAGGAAGATGAGATGACCATATCGTTTATAATTGATTTAGATCTAATATACTCATGTTATTATTATTTCAGCATTGTTGTCTTTCATTAACAACTTATATATGATATATATTGTTAATGTTATTAATGATTATTGACATCGTCATCACGTTTTTTTAGGTATTTCTTTTTTCGGGGGTAGCGGGGTCTGTCAAAAGTATGCAGAGTGGGTACTCGTTGGATGCAAAAATTTGAGTAAAAACAAAGGGAGATATGTCGAAAATACGAATAAAAAATGTAGTTTTTTTTATGATACCTATCCCCAAATTTATATTAAAAAAGGTGTTTAAGACCTATACAGTATTTCAAATTTAAATCAATTTCATTAGCTAACACATGATGACATGGAATTTGAATTAGGGTTGAAAGGCCCATTTTGAGTTGAAATTTCCTCTAATGCTTCACCCTCTATATTTATCAAATTTCCATACCCTCTCCCGAGTCTCCTCAACCACCCTCATTTATGGATCATTAACCACCCCTTCTATATTTTAGGGAAAAGATAACTAAAATAAATAATGAATTCAATCATTTGACATTTTCTCCCAAATTTTATGGCACCTCGCCATACTTTCTTAATTCATCATACCAACAAATAATGAAAGTAAAGAAGGGTATTTAATACTAATAAATATTTACATGTACATGCTCCCTACAATCATTAACCACTCATTTAGTAATTAATACATCAAATAATTATACTAGTGTACATGCATGAGGTAGGTATACATAGCTAGTGTTTACATACATGTGCATGTACTAATTATAAACAACCACTGCCCTTAATGCACAGTTCTTGTATGTTCTCATCCAAGTCTGTAAGATAACAAATAATAATCACAACATCTAACAATCACACTAGTTTATAATAATTCAATACAAACGCCACGATATACTCATATCATCAAACATGATTAAAGCAAGACATTTATCACACAAAAGTAACCAAGTTGTTGATATCTAACTCATAACAACCTTCTAAATTAATTCAAACCATCCTTCTTGCCTATCCTACTTCCATCTTCAACATCTTATCCTTTCCTTTGCTGGAATATGTTGGAGCATTAAATATATTGACCTAACTCCTAATAGAACCCAAAGTGGAAGTGTCGACCATATCGACCAAGATTCCCTAGCAGGTAACTAGCAGTCATCATCACACAACTTGGGGAGCATGTCTCAACACATCCCTCCCATGACTCCGGGTTTTAGAGGATACATGGAGGGTAATACCTAGCTCCACCCATCTTTATATAAATAGGCTCAACACCCTATATTGAGTCATACTGTCCAATTATTGTTCTTATATTCAGGTCATTGAACAATCATTCTAGGCAAGTTATGCATCCTATCAAAACCACACTTACCCATAGATAATAGTAGTGTTTGAAATCATCAGAGAAATTTATAGTACACATAATTTTCATGATGTCAATGACATCCAATTTGCCTCATTACTACAATCATCTGACTACTACATACCTCATCGTCTTGTAGGTTAGATAATCAATAACTTATATACCATATAAAACGTAACCATTTCATGTGAAACCCATGTTATGTACTACTATTCTTGTAAACAACATTTTTTTATTGTACCGTGCATCGCATTCATATCCATCCATAGGGTTAAACTTGAACTAGTATCCATGTGTCTAAATTTCACATTTTATTTTAAATGTTCAAAGGAATTGCATAAATATCATCATCATGAGAATATAACAGTAAAAATCATATGTTTTCAACACTTATATAGGTCCACATGTACACATATTTAATTTATATATTATTCTAATTGAATCCAAATACTATACTAAGTAAATGAATTCCCAAGATGAGTAGAGAGACATACTTAATATTGAAAACCTCTTAATGTAACCCATATCCCCACTTCAAGGTAAGGATAACCTATCAAAAGGTCCTATGTGGTTGTTCATAGTGTTGTTCATGTCCATGGATTCCTAATAGCTTCCTTTAATGTCCAGTCCTTATGTTTCTTCACCTAACCATGTTGAATCTCACCTAGTGCTTAAAATATCTTAGTCACGGACATATCCCCACTAAAAAGACAACTATACCCTTGGGAGGTCCTATGTGGTAGTTTTAGTCATCGTTATGAGTGCTAGATGCATAGAAGCTTCCTTTAGAATTTAAGTCCTTTGATTCCACACGAGACTATGTCTAGGGATATGAGACCCATATCTATTGTTGAAAACTTCCTAATGGCATATCCGCACTCCACTCCCTCCTCTCACCTCGCCAAGAATAGTTACATGTCTCCATGCATCCATCAATTAACATTTGTTTGATAGTATCCTATTAAACTCACATAGCATATAAAGGCATGGCCCTAGCCAAGATTCGATTTGAATTCATCCCAATTTGGGAAAGTCTTGAACTATTTCAAACCATCCACATCAAGCTCATATGATTTTTAATGGTACCTTCATTTTCGACAAGGCATTTTGGGGCTTTATTTTGAAACATTGATTTATAGCTAAGACTTGTAATATTTTTTCTAAAATGGATCCATGATCATGTTGTAGCAACATCCTCTTCTTTGAGAAAAGTATAACTCAACTTAAATGTATTTGTATAAACACTTAATTTTTCATCTTCTTGTCTGTTTAGTCCAAAAATATTATCTTCCTTTCAACCATTTTTCCATAAATTGACCTTATCATGCGTCGTAGCTTTAGTGAAGTATACAATTCTTATTTTCCTAAGTCTCCTTCAATTAAGCCTTCATTTAGTCTAAAACTACCATAATGCACAGCCTATGAATCAAGGCCAACCCTAACACTATCTCCATTTCCTATCCTCTAGTATAGCCAACTCCCCACTGAGGGGGAAAGCTAGTACTAAATATCCATTAGAGGATTTAGGGTTTCATTGGTTGGATCCATCAAAGGAACCCATATATATATATGGGATCCTTTTATGGATCCAACCAATGAAACCCTAAATCCTCTAATGGATCTTTTATGGGATCCTTTGATGGATCCAACCAATGAAAACCTAACTCCTCTAATGGATATTTAGTACTAGCTTTCCCCCGTTGATGGATCCATATGGGCTCCTTTGATGGATCCAACAAATGAAATCCTAACTCCTCTAATGGATCTTTAGTACTAGTTTTCCCCCTTATAGGGAGTTGGATATACTAGAAGATAGGAAAATAAAAGATAGTTTTCCCCCTTCATGGGTTGTGCATTACGGTAGTTTTAGACTAAATGAAGGCTTAATTGAGGGAGGCTAAGGAAAATAAAAAGTGTACCAACTAGAGTGAGGATCTAGATTCATTTTCTTATTTTGTTTTAAAGGTAAGTATGCATCTTCATAAACATACTTGATTTTTTAAAACACCTCTAATGGGGATAATGATTTATCTTGTAGGTAATATTAGCTCTTATAACTCCTCACGCATAATCCCTATCACCTCTAACTTGTATTCCTTATAATGAATAAACCATATAAACACTAACCTTAACTTTAATGACCTTGAACCCCTAACAATGTAACCCTAATAACCTTTATAAACCCTTACGCTTGAAATCTCGTGTTCTTAATGCATCTAACATTTATTAACCTCTTATAGATTTTTCCCCAAACTGGGGGTCTTTTGTTCACCGGAGATAGAGCTATAAACAGTCTGAGGCTCCTTGTCGATGTGACAAAATTGTGCCTCCTCCTAACCATAAGAGGACATGTATGTATTATAATTAATTTTGTTTTTATTGATTTACATATAACTGACTTATAACCATATTGAATAATATATGTTTTTACTTTTACAAATAAACCACCTTCCAATCACAAGGTGACACCACCCATTGGTAGTCACGGTGGTGGGAGTTCGGGAGGCAATGCACCTCTACCATCCCACATCATCCATCCATCATCACAGCATTCGAGGCATTTCTAGGACCCAAGTATTAAATATGGAAATTATCCTTTTCACTCATAGAGGGATTTGATTTTGAAAGTTTCAATTCACAACAAAACACGTATTCTTATTTATATATGTTTTTTTGTCTAACTTGCAGAGTCCCCTAGTGGACAGGTTGATTGTTCTACACCTTCCCCACCATGGGAGAATGATATTTTACATGTGACCCTCAATGAGATCAGTGGTCATCAAAATTGGCTGAGTAGAGATATACTTGTCATATCTTGCGATGCCCCTATTTGATGCTCTATGGTGATGATGCTTAAGAGCGTGTGTTGGTTGATTCAATTTTATGAGGCAATGAGGTCACATAGTGACCTTTGGAATCGTATTGTCTTGAGTAGGAGGAGACATGTATTGGGAAACCAAAAAATGGAATGTGGTGAAACAGTACATGACAAAGTGTAATGTGAGGGATACTCTATTTTATATCCCTCCTGGCCTCCTAAGGAGGAAATGGATTAAACTCAAAGAATTTAATCTTGAGGTTGTAGTTCCTTTTGTTTATGAAAGTTTTATTAGATCGTGGAGCATGTTCCCTCACCATGATGAGGTTTCATTATATTTTGTGGCACACATCTATGCAAAGTTTGTGTTGTAGATAGAGCTTAACTACACATCTACACCATCACGATTTTATGGTCTTGGTAGGGGATGTAGTTATGACCGTCTCGGGGCTCGTAGAGACCCCATTGCCATACCACCTCTACTAAAATTTGTACCACTACCTCGAAGGAGTAAATTTTTACCTCAAGGGTTAGATGAGCCATCACAACACAAAGTGGAGGTGTCGGATATGATGGTGGACACTATGCATAGTGGTTTGGGCATTGTTTCAATTGATTAATCTAGGGAGAGATCTAGACCACCCCCCATTTCTCAAGGACCTAATTTGTATTGGACCAGTGACGAGAAACTTGCATTGCTACTACCCAAGCAATTATTACGGTATGTTATAAGTGCATGGGATGCATACTTCTAATTGTATGAGAGATGCATGTAGGCTCCTAAAGGTGAGCTATAACTTTGTACATTATATTGTGCCTAAATTATCGTTATCACCCATCAATCGATCATCTTAATGCATGTGGAATCAATACATTAAGCAATATCCTTGTGTTTTTAGAACATGCATATGTCATCATTACTGGATGAGCTTCACGAGAGTGAATAATCAATTTCTTGTCCACATTCAACAAATAGATGAGACCCAGTTAGTGTATGATTGAATTATGAAAATTTCAATTGATATAAATTATGTGTGTGCTTACATATTAACAATTGTTTATTTTGTCCTTTCTCCACATGTCCCTTGTTCAAATGGACAAAGGCAAGGGTGTCGATAATGGCCCTAATCCTGCACCTAAGTTTGGGCACATTCAAAAGTATCCATCTACAATCCAAACCCCCTTAGTCGATGAGGTACAGTTCATGCCTCAATTCAATAAAATCCAATTTAAATGCATCAATATTTGAAACAACGATTATCATACATGTATTTACTAATTTGAGCGTTTACATTTAATGTCATCACAAAAGGTCAAGGTACATGGGGATATTGATTACCAAGTGATGCGGGAACATGACTAGGATGTAAGAGTTCCACATCCTACTCAAGTCCCATTGAGGATTCCATGTTTCGATGCACATGTACATGAATCAATACAAATGGGTGTATATAGTGTCATATTGAAATACTCTTTAAAATTTCAATAGTTGATTTCATGTTTCTAGGGTGCACATACTTAAAGACCATATACACAGACCTAGATCCCATTCACATGATTCAAATTTGACATGGCCTAAGTAGCTTGATCGATTTGGTTAAAAATTAAAAATATAGTCAACTCATAAATTTTACACTAAAAGCTATCTCACTTCATTGTAAATTTAATGAGTTGTTTGCAATGCTAGATGAAGTTTTTATGGACCAATTTATGCAGGGTTTCGACACTCCTTCGGGTGATAAGGGGCCTGGTGCAGGCGACAATGATGGAAATGGTAATCATAAGGGTGATTGAGGGGTTGGTACAGGTGATAGTGGTGGTGAACACAACTATGGTCACATGGGAGGGTTTTGTGATGTTTTGATTTGTACTATATATGAATGTTAGGTATATGAATTTTTTTGCTTATAATTTATATATGTACTTTATGATAATTTTTTAGACTTGATGATGAATACTTTTTAGACTTTGGACTTTATATGGAATTTTGATTATATTTTGAGCACTTTATGATAGTTGAAGGAGGAGCTACGTTAATGTTTTTGAAACTCAACGTTTCAATCCCTCTCTGGGATCATCCTCAAGAATTGATGCACATATGCATGATATTCATGTGTAAATATCATTGGGTTTATCCCATCTACATTTTTAATTAACAATTACTATATACAATCTCACACTTATATAGCATGACTTAACATATGTGCAATTAAAATCATACATATGCATTAGAAAAAAAAATAGTAGAAAAAAAATTGAATACCATTGTTAATAATTTAAGAGCCAAGTGTTCATGGCAAATTGTATTGTTAAGCCATTAGGTCAAAATAAGATAAACGATAACAATTTTAAAATAAAATTGATAACATGGCTTGATTATTGTTGCATTGGATGTCTACGTGGATAAAGATGGGGTGTTTTTAGGGTACTTTGGAACTATATTCATTACTAATTTGTAAGGTCTATTATAGATCCATGATTTAGTTTTGTACTTAAGTCTGGTCAGGGTTTAGTTTTGTTGTCATTTCCTAATATTAGTATAATTTCTTTAATCATTCATATATATATATATAATTCCTTGGTATACTAAACCGTCAATCATAACTCACATTATAACCATCACTCACAAGTCATATAGATTTATGCTAAAACTAACTATCAATTATTCAATCATAACTCATATGGATTCATGCTAAAATTAACTATCAATTATTCAATCATAACAAGTTAAAACTAATGCAAAAACATGTGTATGTTAAAAGTAATGCAAATATAAGTACTTTAAAGTGGCAAAGTCTCTCCTTTGGAAGTGAGGTAGAGAGTGAAAAATATGGAAACAAAAACAATGAAATGTGTTTTACATGTGCTAATTGTACCCAACTTTTATAGAAAAAATATTTTATATAGGAAATCGTTAGATTGTTTCATAGTATTGTTGCAATGGAATGACTAAAGGTGAAGAATATCAATAGATTTTCTAAGTCTCACATTGTGCTAAAAAAATGAAAAAATGTGGCTACAGTTTACATCAAAACAAAACAGTAATACACAGTTTGAACCATTACACTTCATTAGAAATAATGAATAATCCTAAGAATATGAACACAAATTTATTTACTAATTTTAGTTAACTCTCAAGTCATTAGACATCCAATAGCATTGTTTTTATCACTAGCCTATATCCAAATTCTAGGCTCTATAAAGTGCCGAGAGGGATCAAATCTCTCGAGGTGCAAACATCTTCTAAGGTATTGCACTCACTGAGTTATCAACTTTGGTGTGTCCTATTTATAGCCCTTAATTTGATTCAAACCAAAAGACACATCTTTTTATTTAAGTTTGACATATAATATTTTTATTATTAATATTTAATATTATTTATGGCCGACATATAATATTTTTTATTATTTTTTTATTTTGTTAGGAACGAACATTACAACATACCCCCCATACACGGTTTTAAAACCATATGCAAGGCCCTCCTAAAACCTTGGGTTTTTTAGGAGGCCTTGCACATGGTCTTAAAACCATTTGCAAGGCCTCCTAAACCATGTACAATAAAACCATGGGCCAACAGTTTTTCCCCATATTAGGTTGTTTTTCTGGCCGACATTTAATTTAAAAAAATTACTATTTTGTTAGTAACAAATGCTACAAGATCTCCCTCATATTAGGTTTTTTTTTTGCCGACATTTATTTTGGCGGATAATTAAAAATATATATATATATTTTTTATTATTTTGTTAGTAACACATTACTCGACAAACGTTACAAGATCTCCCTATATTAGGTTGTTTTTTTGGCCAACATTTATTTTGGTGGATAATTAAAAATTTTGCAACGTTACAAGATCACAAATGTTACAAGATCTCCCTCATACGGGGTTGTAGAGTGCCTCTCGACGCAACAAATAAATGTAAACCACTTCTCTTAACTATATTTGAAATCAAGATATATGAAGAGGAACCAAGTAAAAGGACTAGCAAGTATATACGTTTGAATAATTAGATATTGATTGTAAAGTTGTATGACTAAATATGATGACAAATGAAATTGTGTTTCTCATGCTACTAGGGAGTAATCCATGGAGCTTGGAATGCAATGTTGAAAGCTGTAGACCCCAGCATGTAATCAAATATAAGGCAAGATTCAAGTTGTTTTGAGTAACATGGAATGCAATCAAATTTTCAAATCAAGTGTAACGCAAGATTGAAGTTGTTTTGAGTATGACATGGAATGTAATCAAAATTTCAAATCAAGTGTAAGTCAAGGTTCAAATGAATTTAAATAATTTATTTGATAGGTCTTTTTAGTCAGGATGAGAATTATTGGATGTTCATAATCCAAAGTATAAAGGCACATGAAAGAACTTGAGAACACTTGGTGTTATAATTGATTTATTGTATGAGAATTTAAATATGGCCACATTGATATATTTGTATTTGTGCTTAGTCAAGAGATAGAAAATACAACATGTCCACGTTGATTACCTACCCAAGGTTTTCACTAGCATAGAAAGGCGTGAATACATATATCCAGTTTTTTTGTGTGTGGCTTGTCAAAGTGGTAAGGTATGTATGAGCATATAAATGCCTACATTTCTTGTAGCATCGTGAATTAATAAAAGTGACTAAAGTTACAAGTCTTAATGTTGTCAAATGGTCTCGCAACCTTTAAGTAGGGTTTCCCCTAGACTAAAATATATAAAAGTTCTGTTGAGAACATTATTAGTGTTAGTGTTTGAGTCAATATAATAACCTTTTTTGAATAAATAGAAGTCATCAACTTATGATGAAGTTGTTGATGGGAAAATAAAACCTATAGAAAATATTATATATGGGTGGGTAACACATGCACTAGAGAAAAATATTTTTATGTTCTGAAACCCTTACCATATTCTAAGTGGTAAGTTTGGAAAGAAGATGGATGTCTATGTGGAATGTTCTAAATGAAGGTTGTATCATGAAATGTGAGTGGCCATACAAACCCAATGAGGAAGTTGATTGTTCATAGGGTTCATCTATTGGTATTTTAATTGGATATTTGGTGTTCGTATGAATTGAAAGTGATTGATTATTCTGTTAAACATGGTCATAAATTAAATTTTGCCTAGTGTGTTTATGTCCCATATCGTGCAACAAGAAGAACGAGGGGAATTTCCCATTCTCATCTCACATAAGATGTCATCTTGAATAATTTACTTGACTAGTAGATTAGTGTAGGTGCTCCTTAATATTTATGGTAAGGTTATTAGACTTGTCAAAGTTTTGCATTCCCCCATTGAAGTAGGGGAGAGAGAGTAACCTTCTGGGAGTAGCTAAATGAGTGTCTAATGAAGGTTGACTAGCTCTTATGTGGTGACTTTAATAATGTGGGGTATTAGGATGAAAAAATGGGGGTTAATATGGTCCAAATACCCCAATAAGAATGTATGACCTACAATGTCCTTGAAGCCCAATCTCGACTTCTATGACCCAAGTAAGTCTAAAAAAATAGTCATTTGAGATGTGATTGTCTTGGTCTAATATTAGGGTCGAGTTTTATAGAGTTAGGAAGTGGCTTGAAAAGAGCCATGATTTCGTATTAGAACACTTCCTTTTTTATTGTGATGGTAGAAAATATGTATAAGTGATGGAGGAATTCATTATCTTTTACCATCAATCAATTGTGTTCCCTTTTTCATGGAGAGAGGTCCAATTGTGATTGCCAAAGTATTCATCGCTTCTCAAGGTCTCCCACTTACTACATACAACTTGTGTTCAAGTCATAATGTGGTTGGATTGAATAGTCAATGATGCCATATGATTAATTATAACTGTTGTAAAAGTTTGATCAACATATTTCTTTGGTGCTTCACTTACATCATTGATGTGGACAGAGAAGTATCAGCCAAAGACTCATGATGATGTTATTGGGAATCAATCCATTGTATGTATTATTCTTGATGTATCATTCACTTTTAGAGTTCACCTTGTATTATTGTGATGTCTATTTAGCTTTGTATCTATTGGATCTGTTGTAGTTGGAGGTTCAAATTCAAGTATATAAAAAATTATTCAACTTACAATTGATGAAAATGTACGAGTGAAAATATACATGAATTACTAGTACACTAGGAGGAGGAGCATTTGCATACTAAGGGTAAAGAAAGTAAAGGCCAAAAACGAGTTGGTGGGATTTTTAGTAGTAATGCCTCAAAAAAGGTTGTTTTACATAGTAATTTGAATGTCTCCCAGTGAATTCAATTCACTTGTTATGTTGAAGCCTTGCAATTGAGAGCGGTCAAGCTTAAAATTTTCTTAAAGGTGGGTGAGATTCAATCAACCTGGTGTCCCAAATTCACTCATGTATGCACAAGTAAAAACTAGGACATATCCACCGAGGCCTTTTTCAAAACATTTTATATTAAGGAATCTTACGAAAGAATAGGAGCCTTGACTTAATGTTTGAATACATTATTTGTAAGGATGACTAACCAAGAGATGGATCAATGAGTGTTTGTCGAGAATTATTGTATTAGTTTTCATATCAAGGAATAATGGATACACAAAGGGTGCCCAAATTATAGAGATGCGGTGACCTTGTCCCTTGAAAAATTTTCTTGGAACAAGGAAGAATTTGTGACTATGATTTAGATCAGATCTTATCATAAGCTTGTATTTTGAATGATAAATTCAACTATTTGAAATGAAGATGGGGAAACTATGTGAGATTTAAATGCAACATAGCACAAGAAATTAAAAGTGATGAAGGTATTAGCTACTAGCTAAGAACATTTCCCTAGATTATCCATAACTACCTCGCATTGATTTACTTCAGTCCTAGGAGAACTGTGTGAAACATCCATCCCAATAATAATTGTTGGTTTCGTGGAAATCTTAGGTATCCTATGTGTGAATTCCACAACTAACACAGAGTTAAGGCCATCGTTTCTTTTCAAACCCGCATTTTTTAAATATTGATCATTTACCTTATTCACATTTAAAGGGACAATACATTGATTAATGACCCCAAGTTGGACATGAGCTTCCTCTTCCAAGGCTCATAAATACCATTGCTCTTCCTCTCTGTTAAGATGCATAAAAGAAATTGAGTTAGCCTTGGAAGTGTAGACTTGATCTAACTTAGCATTATTTTCATCTAGTTAATAGAGTTTTTATTTCTGTATTGTGATGTCTCTTCCAAAAATCCCAAATAGTTGACCATTACCAATCCTCTTCTGGCACAACATTGTTGAAATTCACATCCCATGTTCATTATTTCATTTGAACGAATTCTTGAATTGAAAAATGCAATTACCCATTCTCCTATTTTTGTTGCCCAAAGTCTTGTTGTTGAAATTCCAACGACCCTTCTTTAGAGCCTTTTCCATCTTCCCAAATTTCAAGGTTAGTGGGTCAAGAATTTGACCACCTAAACGTACCATTATTTATCAGCAATGATATTGCAGGCATTAATTGTAATTATTGACATCCATTTCCTTCAATAACACTTGCATTCATTCATTTGGATTTTGTCTAGATTGCTCCACAAGTAATGTGTGTTTTTAGGTAAAAAGAGATGTAGTATATCTCTATCCGAGGAGGATTTTGAAATTCTCTATTGGAAGATAATTGGGTCATCTTTTCTCCATACATCCAAGCATAAAATATCACCTGAAATCTGCAATGGAGTTTGTTTTGTATTTACAAAGTAATCATACACCATCACATCCACTATTCACTATTTGAAGAAACTCTTCTTGGTTTCCTTGGGTTCTTTCTTCTATGCACTGATTTTTATCTACCTTATGTGCATTGGATTGACAACCCATGGGTGCATTAGAGTATATATCTTTCAGTGTGGGAGAAGTGATCAAACATGGGAATGAGGAAAGGTAGGACTTGGGATTTTAATGATACTACATGATCATGGTTTGACCTAACCTAGGTGTATTTATCATAAGAACTTCCTTCTGTGCGATCTATTCTCTTATTTGTGTTTTGGATTAATCATGTGCACTACGTGTTGGATTATTCTATGTGTTGCACGTGGGTTCATTCTTCTCTGTGCACGTGGGATTATTCTTACATATATGCATCCTTAAGAAACTTATATCGCATGTATTATTCAAATTTTATATCATTATTTCAAAGTTTAAGCTAGCATGAAGACCAAAGTTTGATCTTTACCAAGGTTGCAATGAGACAAAAAGTTGAATATTTTTTAAGTAATGTGCATTCTTTGCACCTTTTCCAAATTCAAGCACAATGCTTGTGTTGGGTCATGGTAATACTTATAAAATAGTTGTGAAGTGAAGCTTAAGGAGGATACCATATGATTTGAATATGTCCTTGTAAATTTTGTTAAGTCTAATTCTGAATACTTCATAAAAATTCCTATATTAGCTCCATTGAGGCCTTCACAATCAAAACAAGGAGAACCTTTAAAGTAATGCAAGTTTGCGCCTTTAAAGGAATTAGGACTCTATGCCACTAGGTAATTGAAAAATTATAAAGGTGTTCCTCTTTTATTTCATTAAAAATCCCATAGTTAGTCATTACGTAAGCCAACCTCAAGAATAATATTCCATATTGTTTCAATAACATCCACTTCACGTTGGTGTGTGTACCTTTTATTGATGTCCATAGATATTCAACAAGGAACAACATGTCATAAGGAAAATACTTAAGGTGGGGAGATATGTATCTAGGCTGCATTTTCAAGAAATTCAGAAGATAGATTATCTAATAGATTGGAGAACCACAATCCAACATTCTTCACCTATTGTTCAACATTTCCTTGGACCACATATGTTGATGAAGATTATTTCAACAATATCTAGTGTATCTACAACCTCTATATATCCAACACTTTTCATGGCTAGTATGACAACTTTCACGTTGTTGATATTCATCAAGTATTCATATGTTTCATGGTAACTGTGTGCCTTTCAAATAATGCTATAGTAGTCAATAAAATAAAATAAAATAAATAATTAACAAAAAAAACCTCATGTAGATTTCATATCCGACCTCTAGTTGGAAAATAGTTTCTTGCGATGAGTAAAGGAGAATACAAAATGTTAATAGAATGATATTGTGCTAACCTTTGACAAACTATGTCTTTTTTATAACCTATGAAGTTCTCGTTGCTTTACTGGCTAGGGGCATTGAATGCATGTTTTCATACTTATGGGCATGATAATTGAATTCCTATAGTGGCATTAAGTTCGTAATCTCAAAGACTTATGGGGAAACTTTCCTCAATGTCAAAATGTCAAAAAAGATTTTTTAACAAAAATCTAGACATCGTACAATGTGATGTTTTGCTTAAATTTACTAATGTCAACTTATCTAGGATATTGGTTATATAGATTTTCAAGACATTAATTAACATGGGAAAATTTATGAATGGCTGAAATATTTTAATCCTAGAACATGTAGTTTTGACTTTTGATACACCTCATATGCAACACCTGGCAAAAGTGTTGATTCTACCGCTAATTCAATCATAGGCTGATGAATGATACTGTAGAACATCTTTAAAAATGTTGGACACAATTACATATCACTTTGAATATGTAAGATTCACATCAAATTCATAGGGTACACTAATTCTTAGTCAAGATGCATGCAATATGATGTAAGCAAGTAAAACAAATGGTAAGAAAAATAATTTAATGATGCAGTCACTATTGACTATGAGACAACATATGGATCAAATAAACATTCAATTAAAGCAATGGAAATGAGGGACATACCAATCAAGTTCAATCAAGAAAACAAGGCTAAGGAGAGAATCTAGGTTAACAAACCTTAGTAAAATTAAAAATGCGGCCCCAGGTCAACCAACTTAGGGAGTTGTTGAGGACTCAACATGTCGATATCTATGATTTATAGCAAGCCTTCAAATTTACTCTTTGTTCTATGTTCTCTCACTTAGGCCCCATATGACTTTTATTTTTGAATTTTTTTGTCTCATTGGGGATCTATTGGTGACTAGGTTTTTCTCATGGAAAATGCTTTCAGAACCCACTTTTCATTATTTACAAGAGCTCGATTGATCTTCCAAGCTCAATCAAGCAAAGCACTCAATCGAGTTATCTATCAAATGAAAAAACACCCTCAATCAAGGGTTGACCTAACCCTTGATCAAGATAATTCAAAATGCATGCAAATTGCTTGATCAAACACTTAATCTACAGAATTCTGACACCCTTGCTGCATGATTTGCTATAGTTGCAACTTGCATAAGGTGAAACCCATTCATATACTTCATCTTAGGTGACATAGTTTAGGCCATTGGATTCGTTGATGAATCCTCTAATGAATGACATATCATTTTCAGATTTTTGTTTCGTCTTATATTTTTTATTAAAGTCATCTAAATGTACTACGTATTTTTTTTACTTTTTCGACGACAAAATCTTGAGTCAAATCATTATTTTGCATTGCTCAAATTTCATTTTTTATTGTAGAAATGGATTTAGTGCCCTCAAATACAACAAATTTTGAGTAAAAATGTCAAAAGAGCATTTAGACTACTTACTTTTATATAATTTCTTTTAAACTTACATTAAAAACATAGGTGCCAAAAAAAAATCGATGACATAAAACATACACAAGCAAAAAATTATAAAAAAATGTGGGATCTCCATGGGTCCTTCCTCTTCAAAAAGTAAGTTTGGTTTTTCAATTTATGTAAATAATTGGGAAAAGATTGATGACAACACACAGATGTATCAAAGATCGTTTGATATTGACGTCGGAGGTTCAATTCTCACGAATCCAACTGTGTGGGTCCTTCAAGGTTAGGCTCCCAAAATTGGAGTGGATAGGGTGAGGCCCTTTTGGGTGGCCCCCCTATAATTATTATTGTGGATATAGCAAGCCCCGACCTCTATTCTCGAGGTTGTGAACCACGTGAAAAAAAAAACACAAAGATGTATAAAATGTGGTTAATCAATGGGTCAACTTCAAAAAAAAATGTAGGGTCTACTAAGCTCTATGTAGATCATGATCCTACATTTAAAATATATATTGAATTAGTTGACAAGAACAAATCTCACTTGTTAACTTTTCTGAAAATTTGCAAAGACAAGGATTTAATTAAATGCAAATTTGGCGCATTAAATGACACTAATATTTTTTGAAAAAATATCTTTAGAAAGAAACACAATTTACTACAAGTCTTTTTAACAACACAGCAAAATTCACAATGATTATATGAGTTTTGGTACCTTCAATCTACATTTTCAATTAGCATACTAGATTTTGGGTTCATGTAAGTACATATTTACTAGTTATCTTGCTCATTTGTTGCACATTGAGTTTTTCAGATTTGACTTTTGGCATCCACCTATGACAATTTTTCAAGGGGTTCTTCATCAAGATTGAGGTTTCAAACCATGGGTATCAAGTTGAATACTTGATACTTTATCAAGTTTAGCATTATTCTTTGTTGCCTAACTAGTAAACTTGTATGTACTTTTCATTAAGGTGGGATTGTTAACAATTTGGATCCTAATCCTCACTCCTAGACCACTTCATGTTTACTTTAGGAGATGGATAGTCACTATCCCTAGCAAACATGTACATGTGGCCAGTTACAGTGGTTATAAGTTAATGCACTATGTATGTACTTTATGTGTGAATACAAGATTAACTTTTGGTTTACACTTTTTTTTTGCCATTTTCTCGTCTTTATGGTTATTTTTTATTTTCTAGTTCCTCATTATTTACTTTAAAATGGTTGTCATGTTTGGTATTCTTCTTCACATGACTACTCACCTTCTAGTTGCTTATCGAAATGGGTACATGTGTGCACTAGTTCCTGCATTTGTGGAACTTTAGAATGTGATAATATTTTCTTATCACAAAATCTTTGTGTCCTCATAGAACTATTCAATACCACCACACATCACATAACTTCCATTTTCATATGCACTTCAATGCTTAAGAAAGCCATTAAGGTTCAACAACATTTATGCACAAACCTCCATCATTAAGTCAATCTTTGGCTAAACTCTAGATCAAATCCTACGTTGGTGTGGAGCGTATTTATTGTGCATTCGCCATACATGAACTATTTATCTATGACAATGAGGACCTTCCACTTTTCCTGGCAACAACTCATTGGTGGTGTATTACCTTCCTTTGAGTTACCTTGTTCAGGCCTAACTGAAGGATTATGCTCTCTACATGATGGTTGGTGCCATGATAGGGTCCCCTTTGCCTATGTTCTCATGCTTGTGCTTGACAAACTCTTTGGTTTCTCAATTTAGGGAATCATCTAGGCCAATAGATTAGTCTTGGGCCTTTTACCTTTAATTTTGTGTATGGTTGATTATAAATGCCTATGTTTGGGTCTTAAATGCCGCCAAATTCATTTGGGCATGTTTTTGATGGGTGATGGGGTCTACTTGGTCAAACTCTCCTTAAACCTCCTTGGTTTTGGTGTGTGGTATGAACTTTGGTTTTTTGGATGTTGATAAAATGATCTATATTTCTATTACTATACAAAAAAATATTACATGAACCTTACAAAAAAATGGCCACAAGTTAAAAAAGAAAGGAAAATTCTAGCCAGTTAAATTAGGCCATGCAAGGCCACCAAAATTGAATAGTCATAAAGTTCCATAACACCCAAGGTAGAAGGCACCTAGCCAAAGCTAGCAATTAGATCAAAATGAAGCAGGCCCTGAATCCACATCAGAAGGTGGTTTTTTGTCCTCAAGTGGAAGTCCACATCCTCTAGTTGTGGCTTAGGATCAACCATTATGAGCTTACATCCTTCCTTTCCCTTCTTAGGTTCCTTTTTAAGATGGTTAAAGGAACAATAAGAAAATTTCAAAATGAGTGGTCTAGAGGTTCTTGCTAAGGGCTAGGATATTTTTCTCTCACAAATCTCTCTAATAGCTTAACCAATTATGTGTTGGTGGCAATGACCATTTGAAGCCCTAGAGTGGCAAGGACTCTATGCTCGTGGTAGATGGCACACACTAGTCCAATAGTCCATTCACTATGGCAAGTGAGCTGCTTGCATCTTCACCTTTCATGTTTCACTTAGATCTACAAAAGTAGATGGGAATATATTAGAGACCCATCTTGATAGATAAAGTTTGCATTGCTGAATATACATCTATTTCTCATTTGTCAAATATGATATAAAATGTCAACTCCTACCTAATTCCTTACTATGTGAAAAACCATAGCCCAAGGGAGAAAATTTTCTAACAAGGTGTAGGTAGTATTGGATGGGAGTAGGGATTGCCCATTCCCAAAAAAATTGAGTATATTTAAAGCAATAGAGCAAGTTTTTTGATCTCACCACACAAGGGGCATTTGGGTTGCATTATAACTAAACATTTTATAGCCCTATGGACAGACCTTTGTGAATTAAGTTCCAAACAAAACATATATTTTGGGGTTGTATATACAATTTCCAAATGGATTTCAACCAATAAAGTCATGTTTTTTCAATGGAATTAATTCTTGCTATTTTGTTAAGCTTGGGTCCAAGCCTATGTATACTGAAAGCCATTTATATCCATAAGTGACTTGTACTTCACAAAATTTTCCTTCAAATCCAACTCTAGTCCTTTAACCAAACTCAAGGCCCTAGTAATCCAAGATTTGAAATGAGGTGGGACCAAATTTGGAACCTTATCTAGTGTAATTCTATATATTGTGTTAAGCCTAGATTTTGTTTTAGAGGTATCCCAAGTTTTCAAATATTGGAATCGCTATCGTAGAGGTCACTTGTGACTTTATTGCATTTCTTGTATAGTCTATTGGTTGAGAAACCAAAATTCAAACAATGGATTTCCCTCCTACATAGCCACCAAGGACCGCCATGGACAATGGTCGTTGAACACCACACAAACTAAGGGAATCACTTTTCCAAACTAGTTTGTATTTGATGTCCACCCAATATTTCCAAACAATTTTAGATACAAAGGTTCCCTTTCACCTAACAAGCACCAAGGTGGTACCAAGGTTTATAGTTTTAAATTTTTCCATATCTTGCAACTGTAAACGGCCCTTGAAGTGATGTAGTTCTTAAACAAGATCATTTAGGCCTCCTTTCTTCCACTCCTCCAATAATCCAAACGGCACATAATGCTTCGGTTTGTGTTCAAGTGGCCAGATTACACATTCCTCCTTTCCCCCAAGTGTGCAACAAAGGCTCCAACTAAACCCTATAAACCCTCATATGCGCTATATTTAGACCATAACAAAACATGAGAAGCTTTCTAACTTGGAATAGGAATGAGTAGAAGGTTTTCTTCACAAAGAATAATAAACCTGTCATAACCATTGCCTTAGTACACATTTTGAATATTCGTTTAAGAGAATATATAAGTTTCAGTATCCATTTGTAAATTTTCTATCACTCTTAAGAAATGTTGCTTCCAACAATGTACACGAGAAAGCTTCAAAGGCTAAGGGAATTATGAGGAATTTGAACCCTTGGACAAGCTATAGCCAAGCCCATCTTCAATTTATTATCCATCTAGGGAAATCCCTTTGACACTCCATATAGCATTGAGTTTTTCAATTTGAGTTGACTCATATTCTTCTCAAAACATTTATAGGTCGTGCAAACTACTATCCATAGTTTGATTCTCTTAAATGAGGGGGAGGAATGAGTCTATTAAAGATTAGGGAGGCTAATGTCTTTGCTCAGTTATTGCACTATTTTGTTATGAATGAGATAACCTAGGGCTTAAAAGATGATTACATATATGGTTGGGGTTAGCATGAACCATGCCTAATGAAACCAAAAATCCCCCTCTTCAAATTTTGCTTGGTTTGGAGACAAGCTATAACCTCTAAAATTAAAATTTCTGCAACATTAATAATAACATGACCAAATCAAAGCACCTTTAACGTCGTGAGGGTGAATGACCATTCCATTTCGTGGTAGGACTTTTCAATTGTGTCTTAAAGAAAAGGGCATCTAAGGCTTCTCTTCTTGCTCATTACATGTCTTACCAAACGCTGATCACATTTAAGAATAGAACGTAGTTGCCTCTAACAAATCTTAATTTATGACTTTGCCTAGATACACTTTAACCATGAAGCAACTACTTTGGCCCAATTTTGTAAGATATATTCAATAGAGTTATCCGCTGGCAATTTGTGATAAATTCTAGATCTCAAACTTTGGGATAAACTTGATGAAACCCTTGTTGACACAGTTTCCAAATCTATGTTTGTATGACTTTTTTTATACAATTGGACCAAATTCAACTGCACAAAGACCCAAATTCCCTTGTAGAATACACATTTAATAATTATGGGTCTCCCAACATTGTGATAAACTTGATAAAACCCTTGTTGATGCAATTTTCAAATGCATGTGTCTATATGACTTTTATATACAATTGGACCAAATTCAGCTACACAAAGACCCAAATTCCCTTGTAAAATTCTATTCCATGTAGGTATTTATCATTATCAATGTCCTCAAGGGACAATGTTATTTCGTAATTTTTGTGGGGACAAAAACATATTTCAAAGCTTACCATGGCAATGACCCAAACAAAAGCGCAAGCAACCAAGCAATCCTCAATACAAATGAAAGTTCAAAATGGGTGCCTGCCCCAAAAGAGCATGCAATCGAGAGTGTGGATGTAATCCCAAGATCCCACCTCAGTAACAAATGGAATACAAGCAAGCCTAGTAAGGAGTAGCAAGACCACAAGGGGAACTTGAACAGTTCCAACCAAAACATAAACAATGGAAAAGGGAAAGGAGATAATATAATGTGCAAAGAATTGAGCTTCCAACTCCCCAAAACAAAAACAAAAAATGCAACATTGAGGAACGCAAGAAGTGGAAGGTAGGTCATCAAGAGACCTTGGCGAACACCAACCCCAAAATCTACATCAATGGTCGAGATCAAACCCGCACATCCACCTTCTATGCAATGTTAAATTCCCATTACAATTGTAAGTACAGTGTTTAGCAAGTGGTACAATCAATAAACAATACCAAGCAACCAAGTCCCAAGGGCAATTGACGCCAATGATGGCCAATTATTCTCAAGTTGGGCAAACACTATTGAGATCTAGACTTGTCACCAAAGCACATATGCCAAATGCCAACAACAACCACAACCACATAAGACTTAAGTTAGAACTTATGCAATGAATGAACTAAGTATAACCAATAAGCATAACCAAAGACCAAATCAAAAACAGTGGAAGGGAATACAGCACCATCCCCAAACCAAAATCCAACCATGCCATATAACATTAAATGCCCATTACAATTGTAAGTACAATGTTTCATTAGTGGTACAATCAAAAACCAATACCAAGCAACCAAATCCCAAGGGCAAATGATGCCAATGAGGGCCAAAAATCAAAGCATAAAACCCAGTTCCCAATAGTTCACCATTATTCTCAAGTAGGGCAAAAACTAATGAAATCAAGACTTGTCGCCATAGCACATATGCCAAATGCCAACACCAACAGCCACCACCATCCAAGACTTAAATTAGAACTTATGCAATGAATGAACTAGTATATCCAATAAGCATAATCAAAGACCAAATCAAAAACATGCAGAGGTCATACAACACCATCCCATTAAATGTCCATTGCAATTGTGAGTACAATGTTTAGCAAGTGGTACAATCAAAAACCAATACCAAGCAACCAAATCCCAAGGGCAATTGATGACAATGATGGCCAAAAATCAAATCAAAAAACCCACTTCCCAATCGATCACCAATATTCTAAAGTTGGCCAAAAATTGATGAGATCAAGACTGATCACCATGGAACATATGCTAGACGCCAATACCAACAACAGCAACAGTCCAAGACTTTCGTTAGGATTTATGCAATGAATGAACTAAGTATAACCAATGAGCATAACCAAAGGTCAAATCAAAACCATATAGAGATTAAGTAGCCAAACACAACATCAACGGCACACACCACCATCCCCAAACCAAAAATCAGACCATGTCATATATCAAATACTTCTGAAAAGTAATGCAGTAAATACAAATGCATCAAGTCTTATACATCACATGAGCTCCTAGAACCACATCCAATTCATGGTTACCAAACAAATAAGCATGCCCAAGAACAAACTAATGTATAACAATGCACATATACATGACAATGCTTCATCTTCCAAGTTAACCAGTTCTCAAGCTCACGAATGCAAACACATCATACTTTCCAACTAAACAATGCTTCATCTTCCAAGTTAATCGGTTCTCAAGCTTATGAATGCAAACACATCATACTTTCCAACTAACTTCATCATTGTGCATGTACCAAGGAACGACACAGCCATGAAAAATATAACCAAAAGCACTTCCTCCACAACTATAATGCCATCATGTACAAAAATAGGATGTTGCAAAATCCAATGATCAACATCATATACTTAAAAAAACATAACTTGCACCACTACATATTGACATGATCGATGTAAACATGCATCCTAAAGTATCAACAAGAAAATTGTAACTAGCAGAAAGGAATGAACCATGTAATAAACCACATCAACTCCTCTTCAAACCATAACCACACCTTCTGCCTCCCAAACAATCTGGATGGAAGGGACCCCTTATGAGGCTTAGTCAAAACGGAGTGGAGGAATTACCATGGCAATGAAAAACACGATACTTCAAACAATAGGGCCAGGTTCTGGTAGTAATAAAACTTGGTTTTGCAAAATTTAAAGAAAGAATTCTCAATACTTTGAGATTTCAATATCATTGATTAAAAATTTGGTCAACATACAAGAGGAAAGGGAAAAACCACATAATTTGGTCAACTTTAGTTTGACATAACATATTGTACAAGAAAATCATGTTCAAGATTTGTAATAGCTCCTTGGGAAAAAACTGACCAAATAAAAGGAAAACGTGTCTGCCATCTCTTAGGGAAAAACTCGACAAATAAAACAACTCTTAAAATAGGCAAATGTCAAATTAGTCAAAATAGTCAAAGTTGCTCAAACTCAATCAAACTCGCAAGGAACTCAATCAAATTATTGAAGTCTTGGTCAAAATTATCAATACTTGGGAGTCTTGCTTCAATGTAAATCGAAAAAGACCCTAAGATTGCTATACTTCTAGGAAAGTAGATTAACAAAGGGAAAAATAAGCAAGGCACACAACGTGGTTCCCAAGTCATCAATCAAGCACACTGGCTACAGAAGGTGATAATCCATCCCAATCATTTTGTAAGGGGAAGATGGCATAACATCCCTCCCCCCTCCTTGTGGAAAGCAAAACAACATACACATAACTCCATTCAATTCATTGTATCTGAGAGCCACATAAATCTAAGGTAACGGAAAATAACATGGAGAAATCTATCAATGTAGACTAACCATGCTACGGAATGAGTTTTTTTGGTGGCTTACAATAACAGGAGGGGAAACTGACATTGTTAAACCTGAAATCTGGCAGGAATCATTTTGGATTGATGGAATAGCATATATCAAATGTTAACATTGCACAATATGGCTACAGTAGGGGGGTATTCAAGGGCACTGAATCCATTTCTACATTAAAAACAACAATTTCATCAATCCAAAAATGCAATTTCAGCGAAGATTGCCTCACCAAGTTCCGGTGTTGGAAAATTGGAAAAGCTATAAATCATAGAACCTTTAGCCTTCTTTGAAATCAATATATTTAACTAAAGATAGAAATTTCTGCAAAATGCAATCAATGAGATTGTAAATTGGTCTACAAGAAAAATGATTTACTGCCCATTGAGAATTCTAAATTCAAACAAAATGCAAAACCAAGAATGAGAACCTTGACTAACAAGGCTTGACAACCAAATCAGCTCCACCCAAACATGAAGATTCCCATACCTTTAATTAACTTGCACCCCATACAATAAATACCTGGAGAGCAAAAAGAGGAGAGCAAACAGACTTTTAAGAGTGCAAGTTCAATTAGGGCACTGCATAAAGGAAATTAATGAATCCATGTTTTATACATCTACTTTTGCTTTGGGTATCTACTTTATAGATGATAATATGATGTTTTTATGATACGATTCACGAGTATTAGAAATAGAGGTATTTATGTTGTATAAACAATTCCAAAAGAATACATGGGCAAAGAGAGGACTTTAACATCAATGAATATATAACAGGGCTTCAGTATAAAGAATAATAGCTGGTTCTCCTAAGCCATCACGGGTCTCCTGATGCTTTTTGTTCATTTTCTGTTGACCCAAATAACTATATCTTATTATTACACATTAATTTTGATATGGTGATAAAATGCTCCAACGATCCAGAATGATTACTGGTATTATTTTGAATTTGAATATAAATTAACACCTATAACCAACAAGTTAAGGCAGAATTCATGCCCTTGAAAAGAATTTTTCAGGACGGGAAGAATCACCTTGTGCATTTGGACTTGAGATGCAACAGCTTTAAAATTCTGCTGCCTTGTTGTGGATAATGTTTATCACGAACCAAAACCCTATGTGCAATATTTTTCCAAAACGAAGTGCAATATGAAAATATCTAAGCTATAAGCCAAGCACAATAGCTTGAAAGTTGAACCCTATTCTTGAACAGAAGTAACCAAAGGAAATGGAGAAACGTGGAGGTTATAGTAAACCTTCCAAAACTTAATTATTCCATGGTAGCTCATCTTACCACCATATATAAAAAGACGAGCAAATAAAAATGCATCAAAAAATAAAGCTAAGAGAGCTGTCAAATGGAATATCATAGAAACCAACTATTCTCAATCCAGATAGAACAATGTCACAATTTTACGCAGATTCTTAGCTTCTTGACATGTCTCAAGGAGAAGTCTACTGTCATGGAAAGCAAAGCATATTACTTGCTGAACATGTGAGAGAATATCCATGTTACACAACCTGTTAAAAGAACTGGTCATGTAAGTTGCATGTTTACAGCTAGAAGGAAATAAAAGGAAATTATAAATAAAAAAGTCTATCGCTCTAAGTAGAACCCGACATAGACAAACATCATTATTACAGAGGAAGGCATATGTAGCCCACATACTACTTTTACAAAGCATAGAATATTTTTTGCTACTTTTGAACTTAATGAAGATATTAAGAAAAATCTGAGAGAGTTCACCTGCTTGCTTCAATCAAGGGCAAATGATCATTGTGTGGCTTTTCGATGACATTTTTCACCTGCACAAACAAAATGCTAAAAGATCCATATAAAATGCTATTAAAGAGAACCATAGTCTTCACGTCATGCATCTGCAAAAGCATTCATGCTAATGTTTGAAAAGAAAAATAGGATGACAAGTACAACAGTTCAAACAGGGATCCGCGTTCACATAAACATGCTTGAGAGATTCAATTAAAGAAACAGGAAAGTAATATTGATCCATAATCCAGTGGGTGAGTCAAAACCTCCTAAATGCACTCAAATCAGATTTCAAATAAAACCAACAAGATGCCTTGTGTGATTATTCTGGTCTAGATTTCTCTCATTGTTAAACTTTTAACAGAATAATAGATATACAATCATACACAGAACATTCATATACAATATAACAATGTTTTTCAAGGAAATCCTCTTGGGGAAGAAATTCCATATATTCTTCTGTCTAAAATATGTTGACTAATAAGCATTTACACATGTAGCCTTGCACAACCTTTGGGATTCCACATCCACAGGGCTGTGCTTACAAAATCCCTGATACCCCTAGTCTTCTCAGAATTTGCTTGGCTATCAAATGCTTATCATTTGTAAATGTCTCATTCTCACTGCAGCTTTCTTTACTCAGGGTGATGTTCACAATGTTTAGCAATTCCAGCAACAAGTCCAAGCATACCTTTCCTCAACGCTCTCTTCTTCTCCACAAAAATCCCTTTGTCAGTTGTGATCCCTCAACTGACTTCCTTGGCCAATTGTCCAATATCCAACCTGGCTTATGGATTCTTCCGTTGGCTCCTTCACGGATTCCATGGGCTCAACAATTAGACAAAAATATTGACCAACTCTCCAGTAGACTACTATCTCTTGTTCTAACAAGCAATGAAAATATAGCTATATCAGGTTTACTAGGTTTGGTCTCTAGAGTCTTCCAACTTCTGTCTGCTCACCTTCAACAACTGATCGCTCTCTGTCTCCACGACCACAGAGATTTAATCTTTCTCAGATATCACTACTACAATAATCTACTATTGTGCATGACTTCTCTGAGCAATGTTTGCTTTGCCTGGCCACTCTTTGTCTTCATGACTACAACGCTCAACTCATCCATAGCTGCATCTTTTTATGCCAACCCATCTTCGACCTACAATCCACCTTCTTATGGGTCATCTACAAGAATCTGTTTCAGCAATTCAACTTCTCCACTAGTCAATTAAGCAACAATTCACCTTCCTCACGTAACCAACACCAACTCTCCAAATGACAAACAAACAGTTCAATGGTTATTATTGATGTCGCATACACATGGTGTTCATGTGGTGCTTCGAATCAGGTTTTAACTTTTCACCCATCCACTTGGTCTTTCTTCTAAGGTTTAGTGACACATCCTAAAAGAAACTACTAAGATCAGTCAAGCTACATGGTAACTGTTAATGGCATGCTAGTCAACAAACAATGCCATTCGACATAATCCTTAGTTGTCTGACTGCTTGTCAATCATAGTCCTATCAACAACTAATCCAGTGTTAACTTTAACCATCCAGTGATCTATTGACATGCTCCATCAGCATGCATCCATTTCTGCCACTCTAGTCATCAATGTGCTCTTCTAATCTCTCCACTCAATCGAGTATATCCCCATTGATTTTTCCTATAGTCAGCTATTCCCCTGATCAATTTTTTCAATCAAATTAGCTTTAGTCAATCACCCTTCTAGTCAACCATCCAACCTCCTAGCCAATGCCTTACCCCTCGACATTGTACACTTTCTCTGCTCGACTTGTCTTCATTATCAGGATTACAGATTGAACTAGTGATCAAGCTGCTGGATTTAAAACCGTGCCAACTCTAGGTATAAAGAATCAGAAGCTGCAGATTGAACCTTTATTAACAATATATTCAAAAGTTCTTTTGGAAATGCTATTGAGCTGGACAAATTTGGTGTTATTACTTTGAATGCTTTGACCTCAACCCTCTAGTTGAGGACATAATGAAGGAGACGGTGCTTAGGGGATTTCCTGTCAGGAACTCAAAATCCTGGTTCTCTAATATGCAGGTTAAGCATTTGTGCCTATTTATGGTGAAAGCTTTGTTGTATATCATCTGGATTCTGGATAGTTAGACATTTAGCTTACTTTCAGGCGAAGGTACTCACTGTGAGTTGGGCTAAGAGGAAAATTCAATAAAAGATAGCCCACTCCATGATGCATGCGGCAAGTAAGGAGGGATTCAAAAAGGCATAAAACCTAAGCTCTAACTTCCCAAGGAAATCTCTGCCAATCCTAGCAACAGTCAAAAGTCTGTAGATTGGAGGTAGAACCCAGGACATTTGATGATGCTAAGACCAACCCCCTTTCTGGAAGAACACAAGACGAAGTGTAAGCAAATCCAAATAGCCTAGTAATTGGCCATCGTGTGGGTAATTTGATTAGCCACTAAATAAGTGTATAATTTAGCTCACTTTTATGATGATTCAAACAGATTGGTGGCAGGAGTCCCAATTTATTTTTTAATTTAATATAATTTGGTTCATTTAACCCTGTCATGCTGACCCCAAAATGGCTGCTTATCTTTCAAGCCTGCCAAAATTATTTCTGAATAGGAGACATTGATTCAGTGTGACCATGAATTGGAAAGACAATCTCATGGGAGTAAATGCATTTAAGCTTATAGGTAGTGGTTGTCTGTGAATTCTCATATCTTGGAGCTATTTTAATGTATATCATCTAGAGAGTTAGAAATTTAGCTTACTTTCAGGTGAAGGTACTCACTGTGAGTTGGGCTAAGAGGAAAATTCAATAAAAGATAGCCCACTCCATGATGCATGCAGCGAGTAAGGAGGGATTCAAAAAGGCATAAAACCAAAGCTCTAACTTCCCAAGGAAATCTCTGCCAATCCCAGCAACACTCAAAAGTCTGTTGATGGGAGGTAGAACCCAGGACATTTGATGATGATAAGACCAACCCCTTTCTGAAAGAACAAAAGACAAAGTGTAAGCAAATCCAAATAGCCTAGTAATTGGCCATCATGCCGGTAATTTGATTAGCCACTAAATAAATGTATAATTTAGCTCACTTTTATGATGATTCAAACAGATTGATGGCAGGAGAGTCCCAATTTATTTTTGAATTTAATACAATTTGGTTCATTTAACCCTGCCATGCTGACCCCAAAATGGCTGCTTATCTTTCAAGCCTGCCAAAATTATTTCTGAATAGGAGACATTGATTCAGTGTGATCATGAATTGGAAAGACAATCTCATGGGAGTAAATGCATTTAAGCTTATAGCCTATAGGTAGTGGTTGTCTGTGAATTCTCATATCTTGAATCTATTTTGATGTTTTGGTTTATATTTTGCATTTAAAGGCTATGTTCCAAAATCACTGATGATAAATAGAACCTGCTGAAGCTTTAGGCAGAGACCCTGTAGCTTCAAAGCCATCTAGCAAGAATGGAAACCAGATTTCTTACAAATCATATTTTCATCCTTCTCAAAAGCAGTATGTTTGACTGCCTCACCTCTAAACATTTCAACGCTCATGACATTGGACAACTGAATCCTTTGGATGGTGAAGAGAGGAGGTTCATATTGGACAACTGGGGGTCAAATTGAAGTAGAAGTGCAGAAAAAGTAGGATAACATATGAATCAATTCGGATTTCTAGATATATTGGTAGCCCTCAAGCAACATCTTCTTCTGCTGAATACAGTAAAGATCCCAAATGTCATGAATCTGGCCTTGTTATCAGACCCCACTAGGGCTTCGGCCCATTTGGGATTAACCTGGTTGTCTCTGAACTCTCATTTCCAATTAAGAAGATAATAGCATGCCAGTGTTGATCTACTCCATTCCCCTATATCAGATTATACATGCTGTTTTTTCTTGTTTCTTATTTGCCGTCCTTCTGTGCAATTCCTCTTTAAGGTATCTAATTAGTAGGAAATCTACTGTGGGAATAATAGTCTTTTGAGTCAACTTCAAATGTCCTAGCTAGTCGTTCTGACATACTAGTTGTGAAATATGCTTGTAATTTTGGTTCTCATGTTTTGTTTTGTGACCTCAAGCATTACTGGTACCTCTATTAATTTTAATATGATATTTTTCATCAGAACAGTATTCTCCAAATAAGAAGCAGAACAACAAATTTGTCTTACTGTATAACATACGTTAGTTCAAAAAACTAGATGGGGGAAAGAGCATACAGGATGGTGTCTCACATTATGTCATAAAAAGTTATCTAAAAGAGTATTGAAAAAATAAATATTCTTATATAAAACTTGAAGAGAAAAACTTAAAAAAGTTTATCAAAAGGACCTAAATCAGGGATTGCCAAAATTGCAAGTGAACATAAAACTGCACAACTGCAAAGGCTCAAAATGAATAAATAGAAATTAGAAACAGATATAAAAATACCAAGTCACTGAACAAGGCTACAATTCTAATTGATAAACATTTACACGAGATTCATAAACATAAGTCTTCCAGCTTCTTGAAAACAAAAAAGAACCACTAAAATAACTGTTCAATTTACTATTCATAAACTAAAATGTGGTAACTATATAGTCTATTTTCCCTTTCTCAAGATATATAAAAATTCCTATAAATAAATAACATGAAATTTCATGTCTTCAAATATTAATTTGGCAACCAATCATCCAATGCGTCAAACAAAGCAATTATAGCTCATAAAATTCTAGTGTAAAACCTGCAATATTTTAAAACGCAAAGAAATGGGCACCATGCCACAGACCAGGCAAACCAAGCATGCAGAAAACCATAGAAAACAAGCAATATAGAAAGTCATATAAACAGACAGCTGGTTATGAACTTATGACACTTCCAGGTTCCAACCTAACTGCTCAGAAAGCAAATGGCCAACTAAGAGTCTGTGAGCCAAATCTCGGATCCCCTAACCAACCAGTTAATCCTAATCAGGTGAATTCCTTTAAGACATGAAAGCTTTAGGGGATAGGCCAGCCTACAAGGAGGTAATGTACCCAACTCAGTTTATGAAAGGTGTCTGTCTAGTTTTATTATCGTGCATAATCCAACTTGTCATCTTCTATTATAGTAAATTACCGTTGATTTTCACCCTAGATGGAAATTGGACTGCTTTTGAACCTTGAGGACATCAAGATGCTCACTGGAGGTTCTCTTATATGCATGTTAGGAAGATGTCGGAATCTTGTCAAATGTCAATTAGGGTAACTCTATCCTAAAATCATATTTTGTCACTAATTTTGCTACTGAAGGGATAAGCAACTACAACCACCTGATTTAATGATCATCTCCTCTAGCATATTCTGGAAAAACTCAGTGCCTAGGGCATGTACTCAATAGCTTTGAAGAGGCCGTGGGTGCTAGATTGCAAAGTTGTCTAGGATACTAAAAAGGTATTATGCCATGGATTAGAGAGTGAAGTGTGTGCAATTGAATGAAACTAAATGACCACATCTTGTATGTACATGATCAAATTTATAGAGTTACGAAGACTAGATCCTTGCTCACCCCACCAATCCACCCATGGTTTCTAACTGCCACAAAAATTAATAACTACCACTATAGGGCCAAATAATCACTACTACGGGAGACCACAAATCAATTATAAACTCTACACGTGCTATGAACCTCAATAGTGAGACTCTCTCTCTCTCTCTCTCTCTGTATATATCCACCTTTGGCATTCTATTCAAACTGCCATCCCTAATATTGATTCATTTATTTTCATGAAGTATTCTAACATAATAAAAGAAATGACTCAAGAATTGACACAATAAAAATATGCAAAATACTTCCAGCATTCTATTCAAACTGCCATCCCTAATATTGATTCATTTATTTTCATGAAGTATTCTAACATAATAAAAGAAATGACTCAAGAATTGACACAATAAAAATATGCAAAATACTTCCAGCATTCTATTCAAACTGCCATCCCTAATATTGATTCATTTATTTTCATGAAGTATTCTAACATAATAAAAGAAATGACTCAAGAATTGACACAATAAAAATATGCAAAATACTTCCAGCATTCTATTCAAACTGCCATCCCTAATATTGATTCATTTATTTTCATGAAGTATTCTAACATAATAAAAGAAATGACTCAAGAATTGACACAATAAAAATATGCAAAATACTTCCAATTTCCTTCATGTAAAGTCTGAAAGAAATACATACACTCATCCTCTGAAATCCTGACAACTTTGGTCTTACCTACTGCTTTTATGATGATTTCAACAATATTATGAGCCCAACTACCTCAATAGCCTCCTTCAAGAAGATGGGCAAATAAGGGTCAATCATGTAATGCCCTAATAAGTGTTGAAGAATGTAACTCAAAGAGGAACTTTTGCACAAGTTCAGTGCGTATATGTTGGAAGTAGGAAACGGGCTGGAAACGTGGGGGGGGCACATTTCCTGCAACATAGCTCCAAAGGTTGAGCCAGGGTCACCAATGACTTCCAATTCGAGCAGCAACCTTCACACATAGAGGAGGAACCACCTACTCCTACCAGTTTTGTCAAAAGACCTCAATGGTTCACTCAAACATTGAGGAATAATCAAGAGCCTATTGAGGATCCTAGGAGCACATTCAGGGAGAGCAACCCTCCAAAGAAGTTTCCAAACTACATGACATTGATAAGTAGCATCATAGGTTCCAAGCCTTCCAATTTTCAGGAGGAACAAACTAGGAAGTTTGGAGAGATGCCATAGTGGAGGGGTAAACCTCCATCATGAACAATGATGTATGAGATATAATGTCGAGACCAGTGGGGAAATCAATAGTGAGTTCCAAGTGGCTCTACAAGATCAAGCATGCAGCAAATGGAATCATAGAGAAGTACAAATCAAGGTTTGTGGTGAGAGGGTTCTCCTCAAAAGAGGGACTGGACTACAAGGTGACTTTTGCTCCAATAACTAGGTACACTTCCATTAGAGCAGTTCTGTCTTTAGTTTCCGTTATGGAATAGAGGATACATCAGATGGATTGAAGACAACTTTCCTCGAATAATTGAGGAAGAAGTGTGCATAGAGAAACCTCAAGATTTTGAGATCAGTGGAAAGGAGTCATGTGTTTGCAAGCTAAAAATGCCTTGTATGGACTCAAGCAAGCACAGAGGGCATGGTATTCCAAGATCAATGGATACCTACAGAGTATGGGCTTCACCAAAAGTGAAACAGATCCTAACTTATATTATATATTTGTTGGGGTTGATCTACTTGTTTTGGGGTTGTAGATGACTTGTTTCTTACAAGTTCAGAGAAGTTCATTGCACAATGCAAGGCAAATATGGCAGTTGGGATTTAGATGAAGCACAGTGGCATGATGCATTACTTCTTAGAGTTGGAGGTTTGGCAGAGACCAGGGGAGATTTTCCATGGGTAGGTTAAGCATGCAGTCAAGATCCTGAAAAGGTTTCAGATGGAGGATTGCAAACTTATGGCCACAACTATGATCCCTAACCTGAAGAAGGTAACAACTTCAAATTCAGAGATAATGGATCCTATATTGAACAAGCAGCTGATAGGTTCCTTGATGTATCTGGTCAACAATAGACTAGATATATGTTTTGCAGTGAACACCTTGAGTCAATGCATGGTGAAGCTGAGGCAGGATCACTGGGTAGCAACAAAACATGTGCTCGAATACTTGAAGGGTATAGTGGAGTATGGTCTAACATATCTTGGGGATGGTGAAGTTGCAGCGGTATACAAACTTAGATTGAGCAAGCAGTGCATCAAATAAGAAAAGCACCTCAAAATGTTTCTTTAGCTTGGGATCAACAATGCTAACCTGGTTCAGCAAGAATCAGACTTTCGTAGCACTTAGCTCAATAGATGTAGAGTTTATGGCAACCAATACTGTTGCTTGTGAGGCCATCTGGCTTCGCAAATTGCTTGCAAAATTATTTGATCAAGAAATGGATCCCATGGTGATTCACTGTGATAATCAAAGTTGCATCAAACTCTTTGAGAATCCAATGTTTCATGACAAGTCCAAGCACATAGAAATCAAATATCACTTCATTCGAGACAAGATTCAAAAGAGAGCAGTAAAGCTCCAGTATGTACCCACAGATCAGCAGGTTGTTGATATTTTGACCAACCAAGAAACTAGAAATCCCCTGATCAGAAATTTCATCCACATAAATGTTAAATATTGATTGTGATGCTAAATAGAATATTTCCAAAGGAGGAGGATTAATGTTCAAAACTGTCACCACCTTCTCAAGACTTCCCTAGCGATTTTTGCTTCCTTTTTAATTGGTACATTATGCTCACCAAGAAATTCATCAAAGGGAGAAAGAGCCTCGTAGAAGAGAAGTTGGAAGATCACTTTGTCCTTCTCTAAATCCTCTTTACATGGAGAGTCATCATAGAGAGAAATAGATTCAGCAAAGAAAAGCTGAAAGTAGTTATCTGCACTTAACTGGAATCCAACCATGCATCTATTTCCTTTCTATATTCTCCCTTTTTTATCAATTGCAACAATGAATCTATCACATACATCAATTATTTTTTCACACACTTCCAAGCTAACCTTATTTGAGTGTACCCTACTCCATTTTTCCAGATTTTTTTTTAAATGAGGGTTTGATACACAACTTTAAATCAATCTCTCTTCCTAATGCAAATCCGACACTAATATACTGTGTGAATGTAGATCTGGAGTTATTTCAACAGCAAAAAAAAAGCAGTTGATTTGCTAAACCGAATTAAAAGTTGTGATGATTTTCCCCTTTCTGCCGGAGTTTTGAGGCTAAAAATGAACAGCAACTTTAAGAGCTTGTAATATTTTATAAGCTTCATGAAAACGCTTAGGGCCCCTTTATGGAAAGCTCTCTAAATCTAATTTTCAACAAAGCATAGCATCTCAATCGAACACTTCAGCTGAAAGTTACAGTCAAAGCTAGTGTACTCGAATGGATGGACTGCATTTTTTGGGCTGTTCCAGAACTATGTTGCGGGGAAGCGCTACCGCCTCCGCTCCTGCTCCCGAAGCTCACTTCTAAAGGAAGCGCCCAAAGTGAAGCACTTCCTCCTTGTTTTTTTCATTTTTTCTTAAAAAATAACAAAAAGTTAAGTGATGGGAGGGGGGAACTAACCCTAGGTCCATACTAATGCTATATAAAGGAGGAAAAGCATACTCTAATAGCAAAAAACCTAACCTCAGTAATCATCAGTAGCATTAAATGGTAATGTTAAATTAGTAAAAGTTGACATTTTACTAATCATCCATTTTCTATCCTTTTAGTTTAATTTTTAACATTACCATTAATTGTTTCAGGATGTTTGAGTGGTTCCAATATCATCGGACTTGAAATACAAAAAGTAAATTTTTTTATCCCATTCAAAATTCAACAGACTTAACAGTTTTTAGGATTTCAGGATTGCAATGTTTCCACTGGGTTCTATCATGTATGAGGGTATGGGATTGACATTTAATCAAATACATCAACCCCTCTATGTACCTTGATGTTGGTGGTGTTGATTGTTGAGATTGATGTTGATGGCCTCAAAACTAGTTTTTGAAGAATCCCTAGTTTATAGCCTATTTATATATTGAAAATTTGAAGCTTTAAGGTTGATGTTATGGATAATGGACCTATGGTTGACAAATTCACTACTAGATGATTGATGAACATTGAATAATGAATGATGTTAAATGGTGTTATGGTTTATTTCATGTTTTTATGCTTCCATAACTAATTCAACATTCTACATGCATTTGTTGACATCTATGCATCAAAATATAAACAAAAATATATATTATATAAAAAATGCTTCCGAAACACTTCCAAACCAAAAGCTTTTGAAAATTTCGCTCGCGCTTCCACTTCTCGCTTTCGCTTCTGCTCCCAAGTAACACAGTTCCAGAAGTGCAAATTGCAAAACTATAACTCCCTTGATATTTCTTCAAAATTTACGAGTACTCATTAAAAGCATCTCTGAGTCTAGTTTCTAACAACAACAAAAAAGACCACTTCAATCTGACTATCCAATAGAAAGTTATACCCTCTGCAACACACATTTGTATGCCACACAAATCCATAACCTGCCAGATACCAACTAGCAACATTCCAACTTTCAATACCCAAAATGGAATTACAACTGCAACTATTGAAATAAGTGAAACAGCAACATAAATAAAATGCCAATTGCAAAGAAAAAGAGTGGGGGCACCCTGCACACCGAGGGTTCGATTGTACATACAAAGTTGAGTAGTGGAGAAAGACTTCTCCAATAAACAGCAATAAGATGGTTGACTGTATTGATAAAATGAATAAGATGGTTGACTGTATTGATAAAAGGATATGAGATATATCATTTAAATGGGGGAACAGCCCCAATATATACAAAAGAGGACCTAAAACCTGAACCTATGGCCCAAGTTACCTTTGCAAGGTAATTTGACCCTTATTTAACTAATTATTTCTAAAACCACTAATTATCTATTTGAATTGTTGTAGGGTTCTTCCGGACAATCCGCAGTAGCCATTTTTGGTCGACGTTTCGATTCCGAATCTGGAACCACTAATTATCTATTTGAAGCCTTATTTAGTATATGTGGCCTTCTACAAATTATCAAATGATTAAAGACTATAACATCAATATAAAGCTATGAGCTTACATACAAAATTGTTCATATACATGGATTTGCCCATGTATAAATGTTGTTTTTATTATTTAGGCACCCAAGGGCCAACAGGCACAAAAGAAAAGGTCCAGCAAGCTCAAGAAGATGGCAGAAATTCTCATATAGTGCCTTGACTTAATCCCATGTCAAAAGGATTTTCTTATGATAAGATATGCCCTTGCCTGTTGGCCCCACACAGTGTGTGCTTAACATGAATAATGAAATCCTCAAAAGTTCTCTTATAAGGAATCCTACACCGACTGCAAACTATTTCTTGTTTCAAATGATCCACCATATGAATTGTATAGAACCATCTATAGTTGTGGGAATCTAGAACTTGATATTAAGCAACACTACTAGAAGAGATGTAAAAATAATAAAATATAAGAGACCAAAAAAAAGGCACAAGAACAGAAACGCAATTTCCTGAGGGCAGCTTAAAAGTGAACAACAGCAGGTAAACAATATTCAACAACATCCGACTACCAAACACACACGGCAGGCAGCATTCACTCACCAGCATCTAATAAAGGGTTGGAACCATTTACAAAGGTATGAAACCGGAAAGCCAGTTCTTCATTAATCAGAATGACCAACACCAACAGAAGGCAAAACAAATATATTTCATTACCAGGTTTTACTTTGAGTTTCTGAGGGGAGACATTTTTTAAATTTAGCCACCAAAAACATCTATTAAGAAAAAACATTTCTAAGGTACTGCTGAGAATTTCAGAGGCATTTCTCAAGAAATATCCAGAAACATTTCTGAAATTTCAAGAGAAAAACAGACTTGGAAACACCTCTAGAAATGCAAATCTGGGTTGTTTCTCATCTATTGGACATCCAAATTGGAAACATTGGATTCAGACATTAAGTGACTCGTGATATTCATGAAGTGTCCAATGAAGTACCACCCCAGTCATTACTTATCCCATCAGAAAACCACCATGCTTGACTGCCAATCATAGCCTTCATTGAAAATATTAAGCATAAGATCCAATGACCCGAAGTTTAATATTCCAACAATAAACGAAATCTACCACTACAATGTCAACCATATGAATATGAAAAGGAGTATTTAAGATATAATTCTTCGTTTTGTGGTTGAAAGATATTGAACTCTGTTAAATCTAACCTTGGGATAGCAGGTCTACTTCTATGTGCTTGCAGTTTTAAGAGTCGGGCAATGGAACTCAAAGGAAGTCAAAAACAGCCCAATCTACGAAAATGAAAGACAAGTTAACCTCCTAAGTTGCCAGGAAACGTGGGTGTGGGGACGGGTGCTGTTAAATTTTCATATGCTTAACTAAGACATTAGTATTTCATTTCATTTTCATAACAAAAGCATATAAACAGGATCACTGAAAGATAGAGAAGCACAACCATACAAAAGGAACACAAAGATTTATCCTGGGAAAACCCAGCAAAAGCTTCCTCAATATAGATGTCCCTAAAAAGATAAAAGATAAAACCAGCAAGGAGATCAAAGCCTAATCCTCCTCCTTCTCCAGCTACTTCTCTTCTCCACTAATGCGCTACACAAGTGAGAGTGTGTGTTCAAATGAGGAGAGCTACACCTCTATTTATATTCATCCGTTCACTTCAATTAACTCATCCGACATGTGGGCTCGAGTTAATCATGTAGGCTCAAGTTACACAAATAGGCTCAAGTAACCACACTGGGGTGCTAATGACCCACCTTTACAATTAGAGGGGACAACCTCATGACTCTTATTAGTTCTTCCGATTAGAAGCATCGGGGTACAAGATAATACAAGTGGTTCTCCCGGTAGGACCATCGGGGACCACAAAAGATACATATAGAATATTCTTCGAAGTTACAATATTTCAACAGGTGCGGGGACGGGGATGCCACCTTTTGAAACAGGCTACTTGGGTTCATCAAGATACTGTAGACATATATATATATAAACATAAATATTATATATAGATATATATATTCTATTTTATAAGTTATAAAATTTAAAAGCTAAAAACATGTCACATGCATATTTTTTGAAAATTCAATGATTCATCATTCATTCAATATTCTCATTCACATTGGAACATAAAATTTAATATCAAGTGGAAGTCCAAAGTTATATTATAATTCCATTGCCATACTATATTCAAAATTTGCCTAATGGGCAAATGGAATTTACAAACATGAAGTACTAAATAGAAAATACAAAGCTCAAAAATCTCAAAACACTGAAAAATGAACAATGGACAAGATAAATGATATCTTTGCTGTTTATGGTATTTGTCAAATAAATTTTCAATCCGAGTGTGAAAGACTATAACTGTCTTTTTCTTTACTAAGATTTATAACTAGTCTTAATTTTCCTTTTATTAAGCCAAGGGTCGAAATGGATTTGCTTAAAAATATGCTTTTAGTATAAAATATAAATTTAAAACAATACCCATCCAGTGTACTTCAGTGACACATCACAAGCAGGCAACAGCAAATGCTTCAATTAAACTTCAGCAAAGAACGAATAATTAACCATATGCATACTTCTTGCTTCTTTGATTTGTATGAAAGAACTAGCTGTAAGTGTAAGTATACGAGTTTCTCCCACCGCAGGTGCAAAAGATGGCAGCTAGTGGGATGCATGAGGGGCACGTGACCAACCATCAGGGTGCCCGTGTTGCCACCTCAACATCCCATCCAACCTCGATAAGAAAGACGTCGGCTCCTCCCACGTTTGATCCCCTGCTCGACGTCACCTCCTGTACTCGCTCCCATGTTCCAGAGCACCGCGTCGAAGACGAGATCATGCATGATCTGGAAAGCATGTGAGATGTTCATATCACCTTCTACGATGAACACCCCTACACTTAATGGTTCATTAAGGAGGTGGCTCCTCATTCCATAGGGTGGCGAATGGAAGACGCTCAACCTCATCGTTCAACCTACAAAAGAAGGACGCTCCTTCACGAATTTCTCAAGTGGGATTTCTGGGAAGCAAGGTTATTTCGTTATTTCGTTAAGATTTGGCTCTCTATTCTTTCTTTGTGCTCATCCCGACCTGTGGGTTAAGAGTTTTGCTTTGTGGGTACGGGTCCTGACTCCTTAGTGTTTTGGCTGGCTCACGGGGGATTTAAACCCTCTCGTTGTTGGCTAGCGACTGGAAAACCTGCGTCCACTCCCTGCAAGCTGAGCCTTGCCTCTACTCTCTGTGCGCTCAACGTGTTCCTGTCTCTGTTCCTCCTTTGGTCCGACTCTACGCATCTTCTGAAATCCTTGGGCACTACGCAGAAGATAATTTACCAAAGAAGGAACCCTGGGGTTGCTAGCCCTTCCTCTAATCAGCCTGCCCCTCCTACCCGTGCCATGCGAAGCATAGTGCACACAACTCGACTGTATAAACAACAAATTCCAGAAAATATCATAAATGAAATTGCAGAAGTGGAAGATGAGGCCAAAACCACTCGGGGTTGCATCTCAGACGAGGAAGTTCGATTAGAGTTTGAAGCTTTACTCCCAGATCCTAGTTACTCTTGTGGTAGAGTCTCCCAACACTTGAAGACCTTGGACATTGCATGGTTGTAGAAGTACCTCGTGGAAAACGCGCTTATTGAGGGAGGTGAATCTCATCGAGAGATCCTACTACAGCTCGACGAGATCACAGCTCACCTGCGGCAAATTGCCAAGCACCTGGAAATCACACTGCCAGCAACACTAAGCATCTCCCCTACAGTTCAGAGGTGAAGCCTAAAATAGGCTAGTTTCTGCTTTCTCTTGGTAGATGGTTTTTTCTTTTTGTCAAATGAAAAACGGTAATAGAATAGTGCAAATCAACTTTGTTTGTAAATGGTTTAGCCTAGTCTCTTTCAGAGGCAGAACTCCGATGGTTTACTTATTTCCGAGCCTGTTTTCTCTCTGTTGGGAGGGCTCTGACAATCTCAAACTCTTCGAGCCTGTTTTCCCTCTGTTGGGAGGGCTTTGACAATCTCAAACTCTTCAAGCCTGTTTTTCCTCTATTGGGAGGGCTCAGCTTAGTATGATATCTGTAATCTTTTTTCTAAGGCAATTGAAGGACATACTCTAAATTACAAAAAAAAATGTGTAGTATACGAGTTTAGGTTGGGGAGGGGGTTACCTTTCCCCTTTAATTATTATATTTTTAATTGCTTAAACAAATGTTTAACTCGGTAGTGAACCCAGTTCAAGGTACGGCGAACCCAAGGCTGCGGTACGGCAAACCCAATTAGCCAAAAGACCCCTGTTTTGACCGCCAGTGAATCGGTTTCTTCACTCGTGAACCGGGTTCGTCTGGGTTCGTCAATGAACTCTTACCCGAACCGAGGACGTAGGTTCATGAACCCTACCCCTGGGTTCACGAACCCATGCAACATAGTTAACCTCTAAATTGTTTCTATACCTACCTAAAAATTAACTTATCATTCTTCTTTTCTTGCAAGATAATGTGTTATATATATATATATATATATATATATATATATATATATATTACAGCGTATCCCTTGACATACTCATTTTGGGGGGTGTTTCCAAGTGTTCCCATTTCCGAAACTCGTACATGTTTCCATGTTTTATGCAACTTAAATTTTTATTATAAATTTTTTTAATGCCATGAATCAACTTCACCTTGAGTACGGAATTAAACATCTCTTCCGTACCAGGATGTAGAAAGTGATTCTCAACACAATCAAGGCATATACATAAATGTGCAAGGCCGCAATTTTACATATTACAGATTACCTCTCCCAAATGCAAATTAAAATTGGAAAGAAACCAAAGCTTACAAAGCAACCAATCGATCTTATATGGCACACTTCACCTCTTTATGGCCTTTTATTATTAAAATCAAAATGGTTCTTCACAATTAAGTAGAACCAATGTTGAAAACTCAACTCGGCAAATGGCTTGGTGAGGCTGGAGTATAAGAGCTCAACTCAGACTCAGAAAAAAATCAGTTAAAACTTAACAGCAGAAATTATCCAAAGGGAGGGATTGTCTTTTCTATTTTAGTATTTATATTTGACACCAGCAAGCTTTTCCATCCACCTGCAAGCTAGATTCATCAGGCAGCAACTAACCCTGACTTACTCACAAGTCAAGGTCTGACCCACAAGTACTCACGGATCTGACTTTCTGCTGGCAAGATTGACTTCTAGTAGAGAGTCAGACTTGAGACCAAGTTAACTGAGCTCAGAAGCAGGGCCGAGCAGAGTTTGACTCAAGAATATTCAGAAATTTCAGACCACTGAGAGATTTTTGCATCGAGAGAAGCAAGGTGCTCTCAGCCCAGTATGGGGGAGATCCTGTCATGTTATGCTAACCGACAAAAAAAAAACATTATGTTAACCGACATAAATAAAAAAATAAAAAAAAATTATATTGTGGATTCATATATTTATATAGTGTCCACTCAATCCAAAATCAATTCACCAAATAATAAAACTAAAAGAAAAGTAATTAAAAGATCCGTGTTAAACCCGAATTTACCACTAAAGGGATCAAAATGTTTGAGGTGTAATTTTTTATGAACATTTAAAAATTTAAGATAAAAATAACTTACACCTAAAGAAATTGGATCCCTCTCGATGCTTTCTAGATCCAAAAGTTTAAAATGGATATATGTTGGTTGTTAACTGAGTAGAACTATACAAGTATTGGAAACCCTAAGCAACAATGGATCAAATTGTTTTTTAGGTGTGTGAATGCGATGGCTGGCTTCCGGGATGCGGCTCCTCTATGATGCGCGGCTAGGGTTTCCCTAGCCGCCGGCATCCGTCTGCTCTCACGGAAGGCTCCCTGCCGAACCCGCTGTGCTGGGTGCGTCCCTCCACGCCGCCTGCTGCTTGCTTGCCGTGGTTTTGTGTTGGTCAGGCTTTGCCCGACTCAGTGGCTACCAGATCCGCACTGCTGGGTGCGCCGTTATGGAGATCGAAGCCCAACTTCTGGCTTTTAAGGCTCTTGTTCATGCAGCTGCTCCTCAAGCTGCCTCTTTGCCCCCCTCCAAGTTCGTGAAACAAATTGAGGAGATCCCTTGTTTGGAACTCTCTCCTTCAAATCCTTGCCAGAAAGCGATCATTCTCTCAGAGAGAGCCTTGATCGGCAAGTTTACAGGACTGTGGCCAAGCCCCAAGGCAGTAGAGCTTTGGATTGCTGAACACTGGAAGCCTATAGTGCAAGGACATGTCTCTATCTTTGCAGCTGGTAGGGGTTATTTCGTTTTTCTCTTCCTGAATAAAGAAGAACGTGATCTTATTTTTCGATCGGGTCCGTTCTTCATGGGCTCTAGAGGACTGTTCTTAGCCCCGTGGACTCTGGGTTTTAACCCAGAACCAAAGATAACAACCGCTCCAGTCTAGGTAAGACTGTCTCATCTCCCACTTCATCTTTGGGGGAAAATCTCTCTTGCGGACATCGGTAATAAGCTAGGGCACTACCTGGATAGTGCAGATTCAAAAGAGGGTCAGTTTTCATGTGCCCGCATTTGCGTAGAGGTAAATCTCGAAAAATGGCTCCTGGAAGCCCTAAAGCTTACATTAGGAGAATAGAGCCACATCCAAGAGCTAGATTATGAGCAGATCCCTTTCAAATGCAACTTTTGCCATGTCTATGGTCACTTTGCCAAAAACTGCCCCAAGCTTTCTGAATCTCAGAAATCAAATGTCCCCCAGGCAACTAAAGAAGCAGAGTTCCAGACAGTCACTAATCGACGCCGCCCCCCCCCCCCCCCCCCCAAGCGAAAGGAACATCAACAGCAAAAGGATCCTCCTTAAGATCCTTCTGCAGCGATCTCTCCTCCGCTGGAAAGCAAAAAAAGATTTGAAGTTTTGCAGGAAGTTGAAGCACAAGAGGGTGAAGCAGCAGAAGATCTGGTGCAAGGCGAGACCCCCCTGGGTCCTTCCATCCCCCCGGCAACAGCTGTCGCGGTCCCATCCGCGAAAGAAGCTTCTCCAAGCTTTCCTTCAGGCTCCAAGCGAGATGCTCGCGCGTTAGATCAAGAGGCCTCAGTCCAAGCAGGACTAGCTTCCTTAGTTCCTTCTGCTGGGTCAGAAGGAAGCTCCGACCCTGAAGACTTCTCAACCCCTTCTCCCCCCCTCAGCAGAGGGCGAAAGTCCAACAAAGAACGTAGGGAAAAGGAAGCATCCTCAAACATTTTTTTGGGATCTCAAAAGCGATTAGACTCTTTTATTAAGGGGCATTCTTCCTCCCCTACTAATTAATGTTTTGCTTCTGCATTCTTCTCTGCTCACAGTTTGTGAGAGCTTATTCTTGTAAGCAAATTTTGTCTTTCTCTCGAAAAAGAACTCGAAGTAAGTGGGATTTATCTCCCAAGATAGTCATTATTCATAAGAAGGCTGACAGCACTGTTAGAGGTCATCAGCCCTCTTCAAGTTTGTACGCTGCAGATTTTGGTTAACCAGAAAGCGATTAATGCAACTCTAACCGTTTTTGTCTAAAAAAAACTGAGTAGAACTATACATACATCTATGTAAGTGTGTCGCATAAATCAATATAACCATAACTAATAAAAAATAAGCCCACGTAAACATAGACAGTTAGAGAAATGTTCTAGAGAAAAGTGTTATCAATAAAAATTAATTTGAAACAATAATATTAGGAACTTCTGAAAGAAAGTAAAACATAGTAATGTTGAACCCTAATAGACCATTTTCAACAAGTTTTATGTTTATTTAGGTATTTTTGGTTTGGCTTGATCGCATCCCTTTAAAATTATTTTTTGGCACGGCCAATATCATCAACAAGAGAAACAATATTTTGCCATAATCTACCCTTTTAATACTTCAAAATTTAAACAATGTGCTTTGAGCTGAAATCTATCAAGAATGAATCAATGGATGGAAATCAATCACATGTTGATAAAGAATCATAAAAATGTAGTAGGCTTAATCTTTGACGGCATTAACTCGCTTAATGGCATTAGGCTAAAGCTTGTGCAAATTCTACATAGGTATATCATATATGAAAAAAAATAGCAATCACAACTAGAAATGTGAAAAATTAATTGAAACAACAAGTCCAATATATCAAAAAATTTATTTGATATATCAAGAATGAATCAATGAATGAAAATCCATCACATGTTGATAAAGGATCATAAAAAATGTAGTAGGCTGAATCTTTGACAGCATTAACTCGATTAATGGCATTAGGCTAAATCTTGTGCAAATTTTATACAGGTATATCATTTATGAAAAAAAATAGCAATCACAACTAGAAATGTGAGAAATTAACTAAAACAACAAATAAATCAAAAAATTATTTGAACCACCATGAAACGCATTAAGCAACAAAAACAGCATAGAACAGCCTGAAATGGTACCCAAAAAGACAAACAGCTTCCCTCGACTAGACATGAACTGTGCAGAATAGCCAAGGCCCAGAACACTTCAGTATAGCCATACATGGGCAAAAATGACAGAGAATCCAGAGACTATTGAAGACAATAAATCAAGATTTTTCAAAAAATCCGTTCAAGTATAAGAAATGCCAAATGTCTTTGGGACTGCAATGGTTAAACATGGTAAATATCATGAGACTTCACATAGATCAATACGATAACATTAGAAATAAAATCCTCTGCACTGCACTACAAGACAATGACTAAACAATAATCAAAATCAATGTTATGCCTTCCTTTTAGATTACCTATCGATTTTAATATATTCAAGGTCAAGCATAAAGGTAAGTCCACTGACAACATTGAAATAATGAAATGATATCCATAAGCTGATTAAATCATCATTAACCATAGCTTCAATATTGTTAGTCTTGGTTGATGTATAAGATTTTGGCTAAATTTGTAAAGATTGTTTTGTATGTGTTTAAAAACACATTTGTAAATACTTTTTTATTCCAAGGAAAACTTCACAGGGAAATCCAAGGGATGCTTCTTCATATATGTGGCTGACATCTTTAGTAAATTCATCAGCATAGACTAGTGTGCCTCACCGAGGGGGATTCAGACCAGACACATGCTGGCAGGGAATTGAACAAATGCCCAACAACAGTGACAACAGCCAATTGAGCTAACCCCTTGGGCTACCATTTTGTAAATACTTGAGAAAGTGCTCCTTTGTAATTGTAATTGAAAATAAAGGAAGTAAAGAAAGTTCCTTGATTTCAAAGACAATATCAGAAATAATAAAGAAATCTAAAACCCTGTCAATTGGGTTTAGTCCGAGTGATTGTGGGATGGAGTGTTATCCTCCTCACCCAGGTTCTATTCTTGTAAGTGACAAGTTGAGCTCATAGAAAGTATATTGCTAGAATGGCCTTGTGCCCTGAAAAATCTAGGGTTTATCCTTGGTACCATTCTCAAATGAGGGAAAGTGCCTAGGGGCTTGCCCCAGGATGATCTACCTGGAAGAAAAAAAAATTAACCCGAGAAGAGACCCACAAAAGAATCTCGTTCAATAACAAAACCGTTCTCCATAAAACCAATAAAATCATGAAGAATGTAACTACACAGCTGCATATAAGATGCCACAAGATGGAATGACGGCTTTTCTCTAAGCATCGTTATAAAGAACTGTCCGTCGTTAAAGGGATCATTGCTAGGGGTATCTTACCTTGGACAGCAACTCTTGGCTCTCTGGCGATTGCATCTTCAAACTTTGGGGTAAAATGACAGTTAATAAGTCAGGCTTTTCAGCTCTTAAGGCCCCCCGAATAACAGCTGCATTTGTTCCTGAAGCTCCTGATGTAAAGATGTGATTTTTCTGAAAATTCAGGGAGCACATTGTTCTAAAGTCAAAAAAAATTCACTTTGTGAACAAAAGAATAGTTCCCATTGAGCAAATTCAGATAAATGAATTGAAGCTATAAGATATTTTGTCTTCCAGATTCAACACAGTATTCGAGTTTTAGAGTCAAGTCGGGCATTGATGAACAGCAACAACAGCAATATCAAGCTAAAAGCCAAATCATAATGTGGGAAAGATCAGAATTTAAAGATGCGGTACCGTGATAACCATGGCATAGCTGAGAATCTCAATAAGCTGTTGATGCATGTAACCCATATTTCTTGTTCCAAAGAAACCTATTGCCCTTGGTCCTTGTTGTTGAATGGCCAATAGCTCCTGTTCAGGTTGCCATTCAGAACATCTTAAGGTTAAGTATCCAAACCTAATGGGAACTTACTCAAGATAATTATAAGCACAGTCCTACTTCAATAGGGATAAATTCAAAGTGCAAGCCTTCAAAAAAAAGGATTAGATTGTTACAATGGCAGAGAAAAAGAAAGCCCATCTCCCAGCTTATTAGCCCAACACCCATAACTCTTGATGGCAAACTAATAGGCAGTAACTTGAGCGGTGAAATCAAGCTTCCACAGACTCAGTATCTATGACCCTTTAGATGTACTCTAATCATGTGGATACTTTCCTCCCCCATTCAATAATAACAAGCGATAAAACGACAGATTATTCCCCTTCAGCAATAGATAGCGGTTGGGTTTAGTGAAAATCATAAATAGCAGTTGGGTTTAGTGAAATACCTGTAAATAGTCCAAGTCAGGAATTGGTTTGTACTCGGAGACCAATACAGAACCAGCACCTTCGGACACAGATTCAGCCTGACTGGGAATCTGTTGTTCATTCAGGCATAAAACTCTCTGCATTGGCACTGCACCTTCTCCTCCTCCTCCTAATCTCCTTCCTTTGCATTGGCATACCCACTAAAGTAGATTTCATAAAACACAGCCCCTGATAATAAGTCATCAGTGAAGACCCATATGGCATACACAGCAAATAAACAAACAAACCCAAAATAAATCCATGACAATAGATTGGTGTATAAGCAGAGAAAATGTTATGTACCCCAGGCGACCTGCATAGGCCCTTGGAAGTTGGGCCTCTCCACTTCCACCGAGTTGGGGTACTCCAAATAAGCGAGATATTTGGGTTCGAGGATGGGGTTGCTGTACTAGAAATACATGTAATAGTAGTCAGGTGAAGTGGGAGCAGCAGCCCTATGGATGTCATGCTGCTCCCTCGGCCAGATTACTTCACTTCTGTTTACAAATCTTTCAATTTCAATCTCGCTTGTGTTTGTCTAGGGATATGAATGGATTGTAGAAAGAAAAGAAATACAAATTACAGAAGCGAGATGGGTGGACAAGGAGCTTTCTAATTGCTTTGATCGAGAATTACTCAATTTGTCGTTTATAATTCTTTGTTTTCTTATATTCATAATATTATCACTAAAAATATTTTGATTGATGCACTCACACCAAAATTAACATCCTCTTCATTAAGAGGATCCTCTTAGGTTTACCATTTTTTTTTCATTTGAAAAAGTCCATTATTTGAATCGAATAGGATAAACAACAACCAAAAAGTTTTTTTTTTATGTTTTTTTTTTAGCAAATTTGTGATAAAAATCGCTCAAAATTGTTTAGAGAAATTGCTATTCGGGCGATTTATAATTTTTGTAATAGTAATTGTTTCTTTTAGACTAAATAGACGATTTTAAGACTACCCAAGTCGTCGAAATTGCAATTCGAACACTCCAAATTGTGATTTCAACAAAAATTGATTTGTTGGATTTTGACAGGTTAAGGGCGTTTTGGTTAACACTTATACTGCTCCCATTTGAATCAAAGAAAAGATATGAACATATATGATATATCAGTCTATAATATCATCTCTAAGTTAGAGATGATATAGCCTGTAATATCTCAAATTCTTTAAAAAAAACTGTACTTACCATATGTGTCACCTACAAGGTATATATATCGCCTAATGTCCGGGAGGACTAGGGTTTCCTTTCGAAGGTTCTTGTTTGCTCCCAGTCCGGACCTGGCAACTGGAGTCCATCCTCCTCGGTGGAGGACTAGTACCAACTAGTCGAAAAAAGTGGGAATTTTTTTATTATGAATCGGGTCCGGACAGACCTCCACCTGTCGGCTTAACCCTAAACTGGTAACCTAGTTTTTGGACGAAGGGTTCCTAGGGTTTCTAGTAAGCACGGTTCGGACTGGAACTGTCTTCCAGTTTGGATTGCAGCTCTACGGGTGGTTTTGTATTGATTTTGGGCTACGTCGTTTTATTGGCATTTCTCCTTTACCTTCTCCGGCGTTTCAAGGTTTCTTTGACCTCAACGGTCTTCCATGCACTAGTGGGTGTCCTTTTCTCCTTGCCGGCCAACAGGGTTCAATCTGTCTCCACTGATTGTCAAAGCTACGCTTCACGACACCCACCTTTGGGGTTGACTTTTAGGTTCTTATGACTTCTCCTTCTCTGGAACCTTCCACGTATTTTTTCTGTGGCTGACCCCTTCCACTTATTCAGGACAACCCACCAGCAGCTGCCGCTCCTCTCTGATACAGCATTGTGAAAGGATGGGAACTGAGTTGAATGAACTCCTTCCAACCTCTCTCACTCACAGTCGCAGGCGTAGAGCAGCAAAGGCCCACAAAGTCCGTGAAGGTAAACTGCGATATGTGCTGGGAAGGGACATCTTCTTGGAAAGAGCAGAGGCACTATGCTCCCGTGCCCTCATAGGCAGGCTGGAATACACACAGATGGGTAAGGAGGAATGGCACACTTGGGCTACTGATAATTGGAAGCCACTCTTCTCCTATACCCCCTCAATCAGTCTGTTGGCCAGAGGATGGATTGTTATAGTATTTTTAGAAGAGGCACATGCTCTGTCTGTTTTAAATTCCTTCTGGCGCATTCAGAAAGGCTCCTTGGTGCTGGATCGTTGGCACATACATTTCGACCCGTTAAGAGAAAGGGTAAAGAAACGTCATCTATGGGTCCTCCGCCATTATGGAATCGTGAGATTATGGAAGGCATTGGGAACACCATCGGGCGCTTTGTGGCTGTTGAAGACGATTTCCTCCACACCTTTGACAAGAGGATGGCAAAAATCCTCGTCGAAATGGACTTAATATCAGGCCTCCCAGCAGAAATTGAAATCTTATGTCTTCAGCGCATTATTAAACAGCGGTTGGACTACCTTAACGTGCCATTTCGTTGCAGCAGGTGCCGAGCTGCTGGCCATCTACGCAGGACCTGTCCAACGTGGAGAAAAGGGTCAGTGTCTCACACTTCAACACCTTCTTCGGACCGGGCTCCTTCACCCTTCCATTTTACTCCGGAAGCTCGTGAGAAAGAGTCAACAAAAGGTATGCTTTCTCAGGCATGCTCCTTATTTGAAGATGCTACTGAACAAGAACTGTTACTCTTAGATTTTGTTAAGGCCATTGGCCCCTCGTCCCTTTTGTTTGAGCACTCCGATTGTCTGGATCCTGAGTCCTCGAAACCATCTCCTCACCCCTCATCTGATGAGTCCAACCCGGGGATGCCTGCTTTGATCGAAGCTCACCCTCCCATCCAGCCCTCAGAGGAGTCTTTTCCCCCCTTGATAAGACCGCTTTAACTAAATATCACCATCCTATTGTTTTGCCTTCTCTCTTCTTGGAAGCGGATTTCCCTCCTCTTTTGAGTTCCAAACCCTCCTCGGCTTCGTCTCCAATCCATAGCCCGAACTTCCACTCCTTCCTTTGCTAACCCATCATTGCAATCCTCTCTGGAAATCTTCACTGACAGAACGCCTCTTTCCCCATCAGTCCTTCCTTTGGACTCCATCCGCTTTCAAAATGTAACTATCAGGAGAAGAACCAAGAAACCTCCACCTCCCTCTTCCGATTCACCCCCACTAACCCTCCCTTATACCCCTCTCTCCACCAGATTAAAGAATGTTGCACGCAGCTCTCAGTCCTCACCTTCACGGGTCCTTAGAGCAAAGTCACCCGGGTCGTTGGGTACTTAATGAAGATCCTTACCCTTAATGTCAATGGCCTAGGAGGCTTGGCCAAACACAAAAGCCTCCGTAATCTTTTTGGCACTCTAGATCCTGACCTTATCTTTCTTCAAGAAACCATGACTGGATCTTATCCCACAATCTAGTCTTTCTCAAAGCTGCGCCCGGGTTGGGAATATTGTGCTTTAGGTGCCTCTGGCCTCTCTGGGGGTCTACTTGCAGCCTGGAACCCACGTTGTTTCAGGGTCAAAGCCTTCAAAACTGTTGCTGGGATACTTCTTAAAGCACAGGTCCGAGGCCCTACCCTGGGATTCTCTCTCCTAAACTGCTACAGGCCCTATAATAACAGGGAGAACTTCTGGGATTTGGTTGTAAAAGGGGGATTACTAAACCTATCAAACCTGATCTTGGCAGGCGACCTAAACCTTACCTTAAACTGCTCTGAAGTCTAGGGAGACAAGGCACACTTAGATCCTCTTGGCCCCTTCTTCACCCACCTGTTCTCGTCTCACCTGCTTGTTGATATTGCTCCGGTTTCAGCCGGTCCTACCTGGCGTAATGCCCGTCCGGGAGTTGATGGCATAAGAAAGCGTCTTGACAGATTCCTACTTTCCTCTAATTTGGTAGAGCACCTGCCTTTATACAGATCCTGGACACATCCATCGAGTATTTCGGATCACTACCCAGTTATCTTGGAATGGAGGGAGACTTCCTCATTGAGCATCTTTCCTTTCAAGTTCAACCACTCTTGGCTTGCATTTGATGACTTTGTTGAGATGATCAGGAAAGAATGGCTCCTCCTTACCCCTGACTCGGCCTACTCTAGAATGGAGTCTTTCTCCAGAAAGCTCAGGATATTGAAGAAGAAGATAAAAGATTGGACACATCATAAGTCCATCGAGTTGAAGGACAAGAGCTTACTGTATGAGACTAAAATACACAATCTTCTTTCCTCCTCCCCTACGGGCATTCTCTCCAGTGAGAATCTATCCATCTTAAATTCTCTCCAATCAGAGCTTAAGAAGCTGAGGGATCATGAGATCCTCACTGCCAAACTCAAGAGCAAGATGATTTGGGCCTCTTTGGGTGATTCAAACACCAAATTCTTCCATTCTATGGCAACAGCAAGGAAAAACCATAATGCGATTTGGAGTTTAGAGGATGAGAGGGGCTTTTTGGGTGAACATGATCAAGGCTTAAAGGAGCTAGGAGCTAGACATTTCAAAAAGATTTTCAGTGATGATAACCTATCCTCCATCTCTACTCAGATGAAGATCATTAGACTCTTTCCATCCTTTATCTCTCTTGAGGATCGGTCTTCCTTTACATCCAAAGTCTCTTTAAATGAAGTGGAAACAACTCTCAAGTCTTTCAAGAAAGATAAAGCACCTGGGCCTGATGGTTTTCCTGTGGAGTTCTTTCTTGCCTTTTTTGACCTGCTGGGGGAAGAACTAGTGAATTTGGTGGAAGATGCTCGTTTATCAGGAAGAGTCCTCCCCTCTCTAAACTCGACCTTCATTACTCTTATCCCAAAATTAGACAAACCTTCTACTTTTGCCGATTTTCGTCCTATCTCCCTTTGCAACCTGATTTACAAGCTAATAGCAAAGGTTGCTGCTCTTCGCCTCAAGCCCTTTCTGGACCTTTTATATTACCCCGCAGCAGTATGGGTTCCTTAAAAACCGCCAAATTACGGAACCTATAGCCATTACTCAAGAAGCCCTTCACTCTATCAGATCTAGAAATAAAAGTGCTCTCGTCCTTAAGCTAGATCTCACAAAAGCTTTCGACAGAGTTAATTGGACTTTCATCAGGCTTATCCTTTTGCAAATTGGCTTGCCTTTAGAAGGCGTAAACTAGATTATGGGCTGCTTAACCTCGGTTAACTTTGCTCTGCTATTAAATGGCTCCCCCTCACATTTCTTCACAGCTTCTAGAGGCATCAGGCAAGGATGCCCTCTCTCACCCCTACTTTTCATCCTTGTGATCGAAGGCCTCAGCCTTCTTATTGAGGATGCTCGCAGAAATGGGCTTGTAAAAGGGGTCAAAATATCCAAAGAGCTCTCTCTCACCCACCTGCTTTTTGTGGACGATGTGATCCTTTTTGCGATTGGCACCTACGAAGAAGGGATAGCTCTCAAGGTTCTATTGGACACTTTCTGCGAAGCTTCTGGAATGCTAATAAATGCAGAAAAGTCTTGTTTCCTCATAAACAATATTGACGATGGAATGATCTCCGGAATTACTCATTCCTTGCCTTACAAGACCCAGCCTATGTCTTATGGGTTTAAATATCTTGGATATTTCATAAAACCCTCGGGCTACCTAGTCAAAGACTGGTTTTGGCTTTTAAAAAAATTTGAGCACAGGATTTCTCACTGGTCCCTCAAACTTCTTTCATTAGGGGGGAGGCTGGTGCTCATAAAAGTTGTTCTTACTAGCATCCTGGTTTTCTGGATGGCATTAGTCCCCATCCCTAAATCCATTTTGGGGAAGCTGAAAAGTCTGATTTTTTACTTCCTTTAGGGCACAAAGGGAAACAAGAAAAAGTTTCATCTGGTCGACTAGACTTCCTTATCTAAACCCACAACTCAAGGGGGTTGGGGAATAAAAAACCTCAAATAGTTCAACATCTCTTTAAGGATAAAAACTTTCTGGCATGTCCTCTGCAGCAATGGAATATGGTTCAAGTTAATTACTACAAAATACCTAAAGAAAAACACAGTACTGTCTTGGATCCACAAAAAGGATTTCTCTGTCACAGGTGTTTCAATATTATGGAAAGGCTTCTTAAATCTTATCTCCTGGTTGGGATGTGGACTAATCTGGATGGTAGGTGATGGCAAAAATACTAGAGTTGGTTTGGACCTGATCGCTGGTATGGATAGCAGCTTTACTCTGCCACGGGAACTCCGTGACTACTTGGAAGATTACGGAATCACTTCGTTGGCTCATGCCAGGAATTACTCCTCGCAAGCCCCTTCTTACTGGCTCACTGCTACTGATCTGGATCTAGGAGGTGATTGGTACCATGTTTGGAATGATTATATAAGGGGACTAGAGAACGGGAGAATTAGACTCGGGTCGGAACCAGACTGTTTGCTTTGGTCTTACAAAACTTACACAGGCACTATATCGGTAGCGCTAGCATATGAATGTGTAGCAGACCACTATTTGGATACACAGTGTGAGGCGTATCCCTTACATCGGACTCTTTGGAATCTCAAAATCCCGGAAAAGCTACGCTGTTTCATTTGGCTTCTAACCAAAAATAAAGTATTAACCTGGGAACAGCTAAAAAAACGGGGATTTCAGGGACCCAGTCTCTGCTATCTTTGCAAGAAAAACGAAGAGTCGACCCAACATCTTTTCATGGACTGTAATTACACAAAAAAATGCCTTTGTAGTTGTTTTCGATCATTTTGGTTCACGGTCCCTTCATAAAAACATTGCGGGCTTCTCTGTTCGTCAGTATCTGGACTGTTCGTTTAGTGTGCATTCCACGAACTTTCCCCATCTTTATCTGCCTTTATTTATTTTCTGGGCCATATGGAAGCAACGGAATAAGTGTATATTTGAAGGGTCCACACCTTCAGTTTATGGGATTCTGAAACAAGCTGAAATACTCTCACACTCCTTTTCGGTGCCTGTTAAGAAGTTTAAACATAGAATTATTGGTGTGTCACCAATGATACAATTCCCTTGCGGTTTTTTTGATGGTGCAGCCGCCAAGAACAAAGGAGGGGCGAGTTTTGTATTACACTTCAGCAGCTCTCATAGCATTCATTTTTCCATGGGATGCGACAGATGCACAAATACAAAAGCTGAGATGATGGCTTTATGGGCCCTCCTCACGGTTTCAAAGATCATGGGAATCCATCTTCTTTCCATTTATGGCGATTCCCTAGTCATCATCTCATGGGCTACCGGCAAGAGCACTCTGAACCTTCCTCATCTGAGTCATTGGTGTGATGATATTAGAGATCTTCTTCAAAAATTTCCGGATTTGGTCGTGAAACACATATATCGTGAGCATAACCAGATTGCTGACATTCTATCTAAAAATGCTCTCCTACTTGATTCAGGTTATGAGAATTACAAAGAAATCCGGAATGAATTTTCCATTGATCATGGTAATTTTCAGTTATTCTAGTTGTGCTGTGTTTCTTCTTTCAAGCACACACTCCATTTTTTTTTGTATTAGGAGCTCAACAATTCCATGTAGAGATGATCAGCTATCTATTATGCTCATGTTATAATGATGTTTCCAAACTTTTATGGGAATGATAATTATCTGACCTGTTTACACAGGAGTGATGATAAAGCCTGCTTACTCAACAGGCTTGTGCTATGTCAGCCATGTTTTGATGACAGGGATATGTCCATGTTAAGAGGATCAACTCTTTGTTTGAGATTCTACATGTTGAATGATCTCTTGATCGATTGTATATGATGATCTTTGATTCAATAGAATAACAAGATCTAGTATTTTTTCTGCTGAAAAAAAATATATCGCCTAATGTCACATTTATAAAACAATAATCATCTACAAAACCCATAGAGCACAATAGTTACATGTAGTTTATCCCATAATTATAAGGATTTAATCACCCAAAAAACCAAAATTAGTAAAAATGTTCAGACCCTTCTAGGGCACACAACCCTTCAATAAATTCCTAAAAGTGAAGGGTGCCATCTCTATAGTTCAGTCATTTTTTCGATAATAAGTCAGCCTGCACATTAAATTTACGGTGTACGTGTTGAACCTTTAGTTGGATAAAATGTGATGCCACCTCCTTTGTTCTGCAGATCAAATGTGAGATATACAGTGCTCCCAATTTTGAAAGACATATGTGCCAGTTGATAATTCCCTTTGAGTCCCTGAAAACATGGAAACTGGGGACGCCTATGATCCAAGCAAATTGAAGTATACACCAGAATGCAAGTAGCCCAGATTTTGTATTAGTATAACGGCCACATCCCAACCGCAAATGAAAATGATGGTTTTTATTAATCTGCAAAAGTGTCTCACAACCGCCAACTCCTCTTTGTGCAACCCCATCAAAGAATCCAATGGTAGGTCCATTAATAATATGTGGTCTAGTCCGAATGCAATGCTTTATGATATTCGAGTCTAAATAATATGTGGTCTAGTCTGAATGCAAAGCTTTATGATATTTGAGTCTATGTTGGATTCTTAGTTTGTTTCTTAGGTTCTTCCTCTAGTAATAAATTAAGTATTCAAAAGTTAATTAATAATATTTTTAATCTTAATTTATGTATATTTTAAAAATTAACTAATAAATATATTTAATATTCATATATATATATATATATATATATATATATATATAATAATAAAATTAACAAAGTTGTATTCTAAGCTTTGTAGTGTTTTTAAAAAAAATTATTTTTATGGGCAGTCCTTAAAAAATCTGGGTACTCTCTGGTAATTATAAAGTGGGCAAACAAATTTTGGTCTTTATAGGTTCTTTCTCTTCACGAGTAGTGTTCCACAATTCAATCCCTATGGGATTCTTTTCAAAGTTTTGAAATTAATCATATTTATAGAGAACAAAACAATAAAGTTGGTTTGGTTTCAAAAGAGACCCTTACTTTTGCTACATATCTTTTATTTTGGGAAGAATTTATTGAAGGAACAGGGTAGGATAATGGTTCATTTTCCTGCTTTGATTCTACAGATAGAGTAATGTTTTTTTTTTTCTTTCAGTTGGTTGTATAAGGATTACAGGCTTTGCCTTTTTGCATGTAAAGGGATTCTGAGTAGATGAATCTTTTTTATTAATTTTTTTATGAGAAACATTATGTAATGGATTTGATCCTCAAACTTTATTATATTTTTCTCTAATAAACCTTAAAGATTTTGAAAATGTACTTTCTATTTTTATTAATAGAAATACAGGGGTGGTAGGAGCGGGGATCCTCCTGGATCTTGGAGGACATGTCGAACAAACCTTCGCATGGGGTCTAGCAACTAGAACCAACAATGAAGTTGAGTGGCTGGCACTTCTTCAGGGCCTTCATCTTCTACACGTTAAAAAACTTCGAAGGGTTTTGATATTCAGAGACTCCAAACATGTCATCTTCAAACTGATCAATGGATACCCCTCTGGAGCAGTCAATTGTCGCCGCCTGTTTGACAAAGCCAAGCTTCTCATGTCTAAATCCTATGAGACACTCCACATCCTTAGGCACAATAATTCTGCGGCGGACACTTTGGCTAACATGGGAGCCTCTCTCCCACAAGGGCATTACAGTCAGAACGGAAATCCTCCCATTCACAAATTTATCCCTTAATGTGGTGTCGAAAGTCTCCCTTGCATTCTCATTTTATGCGGCTTATCCCATTGAATTTTTTATCCCTCTCTTAGCTCATAAGAGGTCTCAAAGGCCCCCCTCCTTTACTTCCTTCTATTTCCTTCTCGCCCCCTTCCTTATCCCTCCCCCCGTATCCCTCCTTCGCCTTCTTTTTTAAACCCATCCTCCTTTCCTATCCCTATCCTTATCCCCCCCCCTCATCCCTCCATCTGTCACCCAGCATCACCTCCCAACAACTGGCCTCCACTCCATGCGGTTTTCCGTCGGCTCCATTCATTTAAACGGCTGTCCTGCCTTCCCTCCTCCCTCTGCCACGTGGATTTCCATCCGCCCCCTCCTTCTCTCGGTCTTTGCAGACTTAATGGCCAACCGACCCAGGGTTAAATGTCTCTCCTCCTCGCACGCTCAACATCCCTTCAAACATTATGCTATGTCTTCTCCTTGCAGCATTATGCCTATCCATTCCGTTTCATTTCTCGACCCTGGTTCTCAAGAGGCAGCGCGAGTTCTGCTGAATGTTGTAGCAGGTATTGGAGAGGGGTGGCTGCAGAGTATCCCGTGGCAAGCACTCCCCATCACTCGCTCCTTCGTGAAGGAAAGGCTTTCCCTCGCAGCCTTTACCACATGCTCGTGCGGCACCCTCTTAGCGTTCTCAGGTATAACTCTCTCGCATTCTGACAATTTGGGGAGAAGCTCGGTCTTGGGTTGTCATTGCACGGGGTGGCAGGAAGGTGCAGTGGGCACTTTGGTTTGCCAAGAAAGGCACGGAGGTTCCTCGCTGCAACAGGAGCTCATAGTGCTCAGTCTTATTCTCAGTGGTCTCTCAGTTGAGAACCAGGCCTGTGTCCTTGCTGGTTCTGTTCGTGCCTTATACAGTCTCTTTGCTAGAATTGACATCTCTACAGGAGTAGACAGAATGTCCCAGGCTAGTGAAAGTGTAGGAATAATGGATGTAAAAAAGAACCTGCGGCGTCTATATGAAATGCTAGCAATTGGTATAATGGACAACAAAGAAATTGCTCGGGAGGTTAAGAGCATGGGAGAAACGGTGAGCTACACCTCTTTGCAGATCAACAACCACGACGCTCGGATTGATGATAATGAGAGCAACCTTAGAGAGATAATGAGCAAAGTTGACAGGATTCAGGAAGATCTCCAACGCTTAATAACCATGAACCAGGGTAGTAGGGTGAATGGAGCCACTGCAGCAGCTGAGCACCCAATGGAGGAAGAGTCTGTGGTTCATCCCAGGAACTTTAGAGGCAATCCTTAATCTGTTTTCCTTTAATTATGGTTCAATGTTTTACTTTCTTTTACTATGTAACTTGTTTATAAGGGTATATACTACCCGCGACATTAGCTGTTTTGAACAATCTTTATGTGTAGTTTTTTGAAAAACTCCGCAGATAAGCTTTCTGTGCAGCATTTTTGATATGCATGAATACTTTATTATGCCATTACTATAATGAATGGTTGTGCACAACTTGTTTTATATAAACCTTTTATAGTTTCTGTTAAAAAAATAAAAAATAGAAATACAAGTTTTTTTATTCTTAAACAAAAAATAATATATTAAAATCATAATAAATATATTGTAATCTTTTTATGGATTTATCCTAATACCATCTTTTAAATGAAAAAATAAGAGTTAAAAATAATTGTTAACAAAAAATTTAATATAAAAGTGAAAACTAACTATGATGATGATGATGATGTGATGATGATGGTTAACGTCCCCTGAGACCAAAATTTGGTCTATCGGACCCTGAAGAAGAAAATTAATTAGTTTGTTTTAAAGTTATATTTCTATGCTCAAAGAGCTTGGAGAGAAGCGTCCCGAGCTTACTATAATGTTGACAAGCTAAAAGGCTAGGAATGTCGGTATTGCAACAAAGATTATGACACTGGGATCTAATGTGGGTGTATGCAGGGCACTCTAAGAGGAAGTGATTTTCATCTTCAATGTTCTTACTCTCACAAAGGTGGCAGATCCTTTCTACCCAAGGAGTTTTATGGACTGTCCAACGACCAGTTTCGCTGTGGAGCTCATGCGAGTTCGTTCTTATGTTA
>LPNX010007949.1:850434-873320 GCA_001517045.1 Pseudotsuga menziesii | reverse complement strand
CTTCTGGATTTGCTCGATCTTTCTCCAAGATTCTCTAGAGATGCTACAACCCCAAACCTCACACCCATACAAGATAACAGGAGTGACTAGAGTTTCAAAAAGGAGCTTCTTTTTGTCCCACATCACGAGGTTTGCAGCTTTGCAGTTATTTTCAAGACCAAAGTAAGCTTTCCAGCTTTGCAGTTATTTTCAAGACCAAAGCAAGCTATTATCATAACAAAATTAGTCAAACAATCATTATATTACATTCTTAAACTACTTATTCCTATATGATTTGATTTAATATATTTATTATCATAAATTTAATTTATGAGTTAAGGTAATTTTTATGTAATTATTGTATTTAGTACCATAATAATTTCTATACAATTATTATGGTACTAAATGATCGCTCTGTGGATAAAGATGATCACTCTGTGGTTGTGGTTAGAGATGACCGCTTTGTGGCTAAAGATTATCACTATGTGGCTGTGTCTAGAGATAACCGCTCTATGGCTAAAGATCCGAAAACACTTCAAGGACTTTCGAAGAAAGAACAATTATCATGGTTCGAGCAACCATGGCCCATTATGTTCTTTGATCATAATAGAACTTATCGGCGAATACGATATATCGGGAATATCTCATTTACTCAACTAGATCCTGTGAGGACCGAAATATCTCAATATTTTTTTTGGCACATATTTAAGTGATGAAAAACAAAGAATTTCTTTTACGTTTTTATCGAGTGTATTGGTCTAAATTTTAAAATAAAGAATGTTAAAGTGAAAATTTATTTATTAATTACATTAAAGATTTAAAAATAACATGTGGAAGTGAAAGACTATTTAATTATAATTTCTATATAATTATTAATATAACGTTTATTTTAAGAAATTAAATATTTTATATTTAAATAATTTTTTAAAATAAAGAATGTTAGAGTGAAAATTTATTTATTAATTACATTAAAGATTTAAAAACAGCATGTGGAAGTGAAAGACTATTTAATTAGATAAAAGTTATAAAAAAATAGATATGCATATTGAAAGGCTTTAATATATTAAAGTTTTTCAATTTGTAGGCTTTTGCAAGCATTGTTTTGAGGAGTGTATTTTGGAACAATGGTAGACTATTTTTTAAATCCACTTTTCGGACCAAGTTAGTATGGTTTATCATAAAAATAGAGAAGAAGATATTAAAGTTGGTATTTTGCAATTTTTTATTGTGTTTATAATTGCACTGAAAGAAGCGAGGTGCTCTCCAATTCGGTAAGGGGAAGATCATGTCACGTTAGTCACGTTATGTTAGCCAACATAAATAAAAAAATCTTTAAAAATGAAAAAATGAAAAATATAAATTAAATATCGACTTAAATAATAATAATAAAATAATTTAAACTAGCATATATCCATTTTAAACCCAAATCTATGAAGTACCGAGAGGGATCCAAATGGTGAAAAAATGTACACCTCAAGAAATTGGATTCCTCTCGACGCTTGATAGATCCGGGTTTAAAATGGATCTATTCTAGTATATTTGTTTTTAAGTCACAAGGATCTTTTTATTGGGCCTTGGGTCTAAGTATGTGTGCTTTTGTTTAACTTTGTTTTTGTAGCACATGTGCTTCAATTTGGTATGTGGAGCAAGCGTAGGATAAAGAACAACCAAAATGCCTCATTTTCCCGACGTTTTGGTAACCAAAATCTTGCCTAAAAATTGCAAGATATGGAATTATGCAATTTCAACAATCATAAATATGTGACCTGGACTAATTGACGGCTTTTGGAACTACCCAAATCGTCGAAATTGTGATTTGAGCAATTGTTCTTCTATCGGATTCCAGGGCATTTTGGTTGTTCCATATACTGCTCCTGTGGAGCATCACCAGATTTCTCACCTATATTCAATTTGGTGGGTGGACTTAACTCAAAGGATCATGGTCAAGGTCACTACCCGCTTTAGTTGTAATTTCCCACCTTTTTTTTCAAGATGAAAAAATAAGTAACTTGCTATTCAAAAAGAATAAGGAGACCTTCAAAAAATTGCATTCTACAAACTTTCATAGCAACATACCAAAAAATTCTATTGTCAAAGAGAGACTACTAATCTAGCTACAAGCTTATGATAGAAAAAAATTGATTACAAACATCAACAGTTCAAAAAGAAGCAACAAGATCGACCCTCAGTAGACACGATCTTCTATATTTTTTAAAAAGAGAGATCACCCCTTTGTCGATAACAGTCTCATCCACAAATTCGACAAACTGAAAGAAGCCTTTCATTGGACCCACGACTTCCTTTGATAATGCATTTGCTACATTATTGAACTCCCTATAAATATGAAAGAAAGATATTTTAGCAAAAGAGTCCTTCAAATCCAATATTCAATTCATCCAATGTGTTAGATGAAGCACTTTAAGACTGGATTTACCCAAAATCCAGTCTATGATGACCATGGAATCGCCAACAATGTGAATAACTTGTAATCCTTTTTTATCAGCAAACCACAAAAGGCCCCATAATGCAAGAAGTTATGCTCTGGTATTGGTACAAGCTCCAAAGCCCATCTTTAATTTGAAAAAATGATCCTTTTTTTTTTTAAAGAAAAATACCAATACCCTTAATTTGAGCACCACCGAAGAACCCCACTGGGATACATTCTTCAAATTGGGGCTTAAAAAGATTCTATATTTAACATTCATCTTTGGTTTAGAAATTTCCATATGCTGCCCAATAGCCCTGGAGCTTACTTGAAAAGGCAAAGGAAGTTTATCCTCAAAGATAAACCGATTTCTTGATTTCCGAACTTCCCAAACACTAAAAAGGGGAAGTTATTTATATTTTGCTCTTTTGCAGAATGAATCCAGAATAATGTACTGAAAACTTGCAATTTTCCATCTCTCTCTAAAGTTCAGTAAATCTTGGCATAAGCTCCAAACTTTGTTAAAAAGGGAGCAAGTCACAAAAAGATGTGAAACTGATTACATTGCCAATGGGAATGCACTCATTGGTAAATGTGTTTGCTAGGAGGTTTGGTAAGGTCCTTATCTTGATTATCAATGTAACTCCTTATAGTCCAATCCACGAGTGTTTGCGGAGGCACACCTGAAAAGAAAGCTTTTTCCTTTCATTTTTGTGTGCATTGTCAATGGAGTCCATTAGAAAAAGGATAGATATTTGATTACCTAATGCATGATTTGCATGCATTGCCAACATTTATTTCATGGTTTACCCCATTGTAAGCCTAATACAAGGGAATTAGTAGGTGAAAGGGGAGTAGTTTTGACCATTCTTGCAGCTTAAGAGGTTGGGATGGATAATATTTCAATGGCGTTGAGTCAAGGTGTTGGTGTTGGTGGACCTTTTGGAGGCTCGCGTTAGGGTGCAAGTGGTCTCTCTTGAGGCTATGGTTAGGGATCCTCCCTAAACCATAATGTTCCAAAGGTGCGGTCGTCTTCTCGAGTTAGTAATTCTTCTATAGCCAAGATTCCTCATTAAATTCAGAGTTTGAACCCCTTGGTTCATGGGATCCCATTTCGTTCAAAGATGCACAACATGGAGGTAAATGCAAGTTGGAAAATGAACTCCAACAAGCGAAAGGAAATGTATATGTCTGTCAAGCTAGAGAAGCCCGATGGAACTTGACTCCTAACCCTTGACTTGAGTCTTGCAAAGGTTATATGGTTCACTTGCATGACAAGAGGACTCCCTCTTTGGAGAATACCATAACAAGTAACTAATTTAGCCATTTAGGTCATCATCTTATCTTGAATGGAATGAAGTTGTCCTTGTTACCTTGGACGTGAAAGGGATGATGATGTTTGGCCATAAACTAGTTGATTCGTGGAGTGTTGTGGAGAACCAAACCAATACTTATTTTTGTCCAATAAGTTAATTAGTCAAGTTTGAGCTTCATAATTGCAAAAGTTACTATTGGAATAGCCATATCTTGGCCACAGACAATCTGCAAGGTAGTGGGGAAATGGTGGTTGCTGATTCACCTTATGTACAAAACTTTTTATTGGATCATGTAGGGAGTTGAAGGATCCATCTATATGGATTATTTAATTAGTGCAAGATTGGCTTCTACGATATTGTGCAATGTATGCTTCTAATATCAACTTGGAGCAAACTCATATTTGGGATTGGTTGGCTTCCTTATTGTTAACCATGGATTGGATTGTTGGGGGGATTTTAACTTGGTGAAATGGGAGGTTCATCAGAGTGGTGGCACAAGGAGTGTGAATGGTGATGCAGAGAAGCAAGCCTTGCCTTAGTGTAAGGAAATGGTTTAGTTGTATGACCTCATATGGAATCTAAAAGGGGTTGATTTTGGTAGTTGTTTCACATGGACTATTTACAAACATGGTCATGATAGGGAACAAGGTTGGATTTATTTTATGGCCCTTAGGAGGACATCTCATTTTCAAGGTTGTTTTGACTGAGAAGCGTATTAATGGATATTGCAAGCTTGGGTCATTTCCCTATTTAGATTTATTATCTTGATTAGTCAAATGATATATCAGACAACTTCTTCTTTGTTCAAGTTGAATGAGTCACATTTGGAGTCTCTCGGTTTTAAGCATTAGTTTATCAGGTTTGAAACTTGGGTCCTTGAATAGTGGGAGTTTAGGGGTGGTTACTTTGATGGGAACTCATTGTTTTTTGAATAGTCAAGTTCATGAGAAGATGGATAAGGATGACATCCCATAAGAGACGTCAACAGATATTCATAATGTAGTCGTTTAGGGGGATATAACCAAGTTGGAGATGAGAGTTCATCAAGAGATGAGGGGTGAAAGTATGGTGGAGATGGGATTTATGATGGCCCCACAGGATGTGTATGTCATGCCCAAGGATGAGGGGGGCTAGAATTTATTAGTGTGGCTACCTAGGGGAGCATCCTTGCTTCCAAATTTGTGGTGTGTTGCTTTGAGGGGGGCACTCCTTTACAAGTTTTGTTGTGTAATAAATTGCTTATCGCTCAACATGTTCACAAGGTTTAGGTTTTTTGGCTTGTGCAACATTATTTACTCTCCCCACTTGTTCTCCGTAATAGGCTTGTTTATCCTCAATAGTATATGGATAGTTTGGAAGACAATAACATATTTAGTAAGATGAAATAAAGATGGTAGAAAAGTAGGTTGATATTTCTTGTGACTACCTATTTGGAGTTGGAGGTTGTATGATTCATGTAATGTAGAGCTTTTGCATTTCTAGGCCTGTTGTGTGAGTAGGAAGGGCATATTCTTTTGGAAAGATTTATGGGATTCAATGTCATGTTATTAGAAGGATTAACATACTTTGGCACATGGGCATGCTTTGCTTCCCTCATATTGTCCAACTATCACTAAGCTTATTGTGCTCAACCCTTAGGAGTATGTTTCCAAAATGAATATTCAATGTTAGACCCATTTGGTGAGATAAGGGGTGGAGTTTTGGCTACGCTCTCTAGTAGTGTGGCTCATTAAGTTTGTATCCCCTTTTGCATTAGTGTCATGCATTATCCCCTGTCCTTAATGTGCATTAGGTCTACACGTATCAAGAGGACAAATGGGTTGACTAACTACGTAGTGTGTGGTCTATTCTACTCTCCTACACGTTGCATTTTTTTTGGTGATTATATATTTATGACCGCCTCCCCTCCAAGGCCAAGATGGTAGAGATTGGGGTTTCCAATGGTCTATGGTATGTTTGCCAAAGGTATAAGTTAGTGAAGTGCATGTTATGGGATTGTCCCTTTTCGAATAATAGTTGGAAGTACATTCAAGATTAGTCTTCAATGCTTCTCCAAGGAAGTATTCATTGGCAAGCAACACTACTTGGTGATTACAACTATTTGGTTCACTCCTCCTTCATTGATATTTGTCATCGTCTAAGGATCTCCACTTTATGTACCCTTTAGAATATCCAATGTAGGTATTTTTTTATAATGAGGTATGTTGTTTGTTTGCTTTATGTACCATGTGGAGAGATGATACATACATACCTGTTAGCTAGAGAATCTTTGTTTTTTAACCAACATAAATCCATCTTAAACTTGAACCTATCAAGCATCGAGAGGGATCCAATCTTTAGAGGTATAATAATTTTCTTACCTTAATTTTCTTCACGTTCATAAAAAATTTACACATGGAGAAATTCGATCCCTCTCGGTGCTTTTATTATTATTATTTTCATTTGGTTTTAACTTTTTATTTTTTGACCCGACATGAAATTTGTTATTGCTTTTTACTTTTTTGTAATGTAAATGATATATTTATTTGGTTTTAATTGTTTATTTTATGAGCCGACATGAATTTTATATTACCTTTCATTTTTGGTATCGTTACATTACCTTACGTGACAATATCTCCCCCATACTGGGTTGTAAAGCACCTCGCTCCTCTCGATGCAAAGATGTCAATTATGTAGATGCAATAGAATATTAATATATTATTTAACAATGTCAAAGAATAAAATATAAACTCTATTATACGTAGCTTTCCACTTTTTATTTCACTCATAAACATTTTTTAATATATAAATTTTTTTCAAAAATTGATATAAATTAATTTTTATATTTATTCATATTATTATTATTATTTGAAATATATATACATCCACAATTATCCATCATGATATATTATTTATATGTTTTCAAACAAGAGCCACGAGGTGGTAATGTTCCCGACAATAGCAATTGTTTTTTAAGGAAAGAAAATTTGCACTTGCATGAAGATATTATGAGTTGGTATTGTTAAATTGAAAATTATTGTCTTGACAAGTTCTTCATTGAATGTTTTATAAACTCATAATTCTTTTATTTAAATATAATTCAATTTAATATGCATCATCATTAACTATCTTACCTATAAATAATAAAAAACAAATAATGTATTATAAATAGTGAAAAAAAAGTCATATAAGATATAAATTGTCATGTGATGTATTTGTTTGAACCAAAAGCATACTTATTATTTATCATGTAAAGCAATTATTTGTTATTTATATTCAAGATAATATTATAAATTTTTAGATTTAAAAATAATATTATAAAAATATATTTCTATTAAATAAAATTATCAATTATTTAGGACTAAATTAATGAGGATTTCTCATTCAATTCTTTTTGAATTCACGACTCAAGTATCGATAAATCATTACATCTCATAGAAGGAGTTGGATCATTGTTTGGGTTATCTAATTATATTAAATTGTAGAACAAGTTGAAGCCATAAATATGTTGGTTCCAACTATGAAGTCTCTCAATCTTAATTGAAACTATGTCGACACCATGTAGCTAATAAAATAGAATTACTACTTGTGGAGCCAATTATGAAGGCTCATATCTACCAATAATACATGTTAAGCACTTCTGTTCCATTTAGATTTAAATATATCAAAACCATATATTCAAGTTTTATGGGTTCCATGACCATTGGACTATATTTTCAAGCATCTTCATGTTGAATACATAGAGTTAAATATTTATGGGCATGAATGCATTGTGTTGATATGAAGTAGCAAGTAGTATTTGAATGGAATTTGAATTTGAATATATGAAGCCTTTTTTTTCTATTTCTTAACAAAATTACTATTAATTAGATGATTATAAAATTTAAATTATCAACTCATTAAATTCATATTCAAAATGCTGCAACTTATAAAGTTTGCTTCATCTTCTCCAATTTCTTTTTCTCCACTGCTTTCAGAGTGAAACAAAAAAAAATTAAATAAAAGACACGCTACGGTATCTAGATAATCAAATACACAAGCAAAAACCAAAGAAAAATAAACATTCTTATTAACTCTAGCAAGGCTCTAAATTCCAATGCTTATTATATGAGAGACAAATAAAAATTATGTTTAACATATGAAAGTCAACAATATTAGAAGCACCACTCCTATAGACATTTAATGTCAAAGCAATATTTATGAGAATAATTTCTTTCATACATATTTTATAATTATATAAATTAAAAATCCAAATTTCAAAACATAATTCATGGTATAATATATAAACATTTACACAATTTAATGTAGTATATATTTTTGTCTTATTTAGGGAGAACTTTCAAGATGTCTGGTTTTAAGTTTATCTATAAACACTCATAAAGACTTATATTAGACACTCATAAAGGCTTATATTGTTTTATTAAAATGTTTATTTAGAATTTATTATTATTATATTTTATGATGAAAATAAACTAGAATTGGGCATAAGATAAGTGAATCTTTTCTCATATAATAATATGGTATGTTCAATCACTTAAATGAAAAATGAAATTTATATAATTGACATGTTCATAACATGAAATCTGACTTGTTAATTTATTTAAATGTAATTTTAGGTTTTGATTTCATAAATAAGTTTCATATTAAAAATAATGTTAAGATTGTAAGAAATATGAAATTATATAGTTAAACAATTTTTTGAATTTCTCACTTAACCATATTAAATTATTATTAATTAAAACCAATGATAATTTAACTAAAATAAGTATATAAAAACTTATTGACTGGGCCAGGTTTATTTCAGAAACTTTAGCTAATGAGTAGATCAACGACTCTTCTAGATATTTTTAAGAACTTTAAACTAAATGAATAAAATCGTCTATTAAACTCAAACAAGTTCGGTGCAATTATTGATGAGACTCCTAAAAATAACTTTAACCTAAATAAATAAAATTGTCTATTGAACTCAAACAAGTTGGATACTCAAACAAGTCTGATGCAATTATGGATGAGACTCCAAAAACTACAGTACTAGGAGAAGCATGCTTCGAAATGTTTTATAATAATTATATATTAAATTTAGTATTTTAAAAATTATATATATATATATATATATATATATAAACTTTTTCATTAATGAAAATAAATAGATCTCTAATACCACGATATCTTGAACCGTTTAACATAAAACATTGTACACTTGCATGAGATTTAGTAGCATAATGAAATTTTATGGAAAACTCACTCCATTCCCATTAGTGCATTAAGCCTGAATCGATTTCTACAAAATGTAAAGCTTTAGTTATCTCTATTATTAGTTTATCATTACATAGCATATTCCCTAGAGATAATGTGCTTGCGAAATGGAAGCATGCTCTATTAGTTAATCCTTACTCGGAGAAGCATGCTTTATTATTATAAACTTATTCTTTATCTTGTTAATTGATGTAAGGACCCAACAAAAGAAAACTGTCAAAAAATACTTTCTATAATTATTTGACTGGACTGGTTGCAAACAAACAATAAATAAGCTTTCTTTTATTAATTGCACCGAACTGGTTGCAAATAAACAATAAATAAGCTTTCTTTTATTAACTGCATCTAATTACAAAAACCTCTGTTAAGTGAAAAAACATATTGAACAAGAGTACACCAGCTATTCCTAATTTGTCCAACTCCCATTAATCTTCTATGTGATCCTTTATATTCTTTATAAAAGAGAGAGGCCAATTACAAAAGGTAGTAACTGAATTACCTCAATTGACAGGGGCTGCCACCTGCCCGGTTGCCTCAACCTACTATCTAACGCATGCAAAGGCCAGTTGAGAGCACTTCTTGTAAACATGCCATAACACTATGATCATACTTTTATAGCTGGACTAGACGACGTCTAATGCTGAAGACAGAAACTCTTAATTAAATATCTATCAAAAGATTAAAGGCTCACCTTGGGATATATAATGTCGCCATGGATCGAAATGTTAAAAAAACAAAAAAAAATATTTCTTCTTTGTGCAGTTGGACTAGTGGCATAATAATCTATTATAGACAGCAATTCTATACAAAAGGCAATTCACAATCTTTCTTTTATATATTTCACAATCTCTATTTTATATATTTCACAATCTTTACCTTATCTAATGGCTCTGTATTGACCATCACACTTAATAGAACTCATGTTTTTTCAATCTTTTATTTAATTGTTTTGTATTGTAATTAATCTTACAGTCACATTTCTCACACATTGTATTATGGATATCCAAAACTTAAATGATCCCTACGAGTAAAAGAGCAATCTGTTCACTTACTAAGTTTATATTTCAACATACATGCAGATCTGTGAAGGTTGGAACATATATGGAGAGTCCATTGCCATGAAACTGATAGAGGCATTGGACAGAAAATCAGTTTCGTAGAAATTTAAATAGCGATGGAGATTGCTGTATTTGTACTTCAATCAAGCTCGAAAATATTTGCTATGCGAAAATCAATCGTAAATTATCACAATTTAGTACCGCAGGTTTACAAAATTTTTAGGGCTAAATAGCAGCGAAGATTGTCTTTCAATTTCTTCTTTCATACTAAAGAGCAGCTGAGCAGCTGCCTTGTCCGTCTCCATCTCCGAAAGTGTGGTTTCGAATACGAGCACTCCAGTAGCCGTTCCCATTAACATGATGAACTCCATGCCCGTTACATGATGAACTGCATGCTCGTTAGCAGTTCCGTGAACTGCATACTTGAACAATATAGCAGCATGCAATGGATCTGAGACTTCATATGTTAAATAGACTTTTGCATGGTACACACATGGTGCATGGCACACACAGATGGAGATGGTGACAACTTACAGATGTCAAAATCAAAAGATAAACGCTTGTCATGGCGAGCAAGTGTGGTGGCGTTGGTAGTCAAAACAGTGTTACCAAAAAAAAAATTGAAAACCATTTTCCAATACATGCCAGTGCTACTGCTTAGGCCATTATTACTGCTTACGCCATCAAGCCGCCGGGTCTTGGGGCACAAAGACTCAAGCAAACATCACTTGCAAAAGACCAATAAAAATTAAGTTAAATCAATATTTAAATAATTCAAAAATTAAAATTTAATCAAAGTATATTAAAAACATTTGAAAACTAAAAAAATTTAAAAATACCTTTGGAATTAATTGACCTAACCGATTCATATATATTCCCTGTCGAAAACATAATAATATAAATTTATATATAAACATTAAATACCCTAACTTAATAACATCACCACAACCCACTTAAGTGCCACTTATTTGTACTATGAAATATTAATAAGATTGTTCAAAACCATCTATGTCTATTTTAAAATGACTTCACATATCATTTATCATCCTTAATAATCCCTTTCACACTTAATACTCCAATATAATTTGTCATCGTTGATAATCCCTGCACACCTACCAAAGAAAAAGGCATGTTCCACATACTAACAAAAGAGACATGTATATAGCTAGGTTCAAGAGAAAGGCATGTCACATATAAAACAAAAGAGTGATAAACTATAGTTTATATGGACTTGAAAATTTTGCCTTTTTACTTAAGTGGTATAGGACAAGTGTTTCCTTTTGCCTCATAAGTGCTAAGACCAATGTTTCCATATTAAGGAAAGATTGCATGTAAACAAAATGAGAGACATTGCTTCAACAAAATGAGAGACATTGCTTCAGCAAATTTTATCTTTATCTAAGCGTGATCTCTATATAAGCGTAAGCATGCCTTAGGGAAATAATTAAGACTCTTAAATTTGAAGAATCCTTTTAGCAACCATAATTAAGACGCATAATTTATGGTATGTGTTTGAAGGAGGTATGAGGCAGTGAGGTCGGTGTTTGGTGGTTTTTGGAGAGATGTAGGTCGTTGTGGAGCTGTTGGATGTAGATTTTGACCTAATTTTAGGTCCTAAACCCTGTTTAGCGTGATAAGTGTGTGTTTAGGGTTTTAGAGTTGCAACTCCCTGCTCTTTCTTTGCTCTCCATGGATGGTTGATCTCTCCTTTTTATAGTGTTTCAGGTATATGATAGTTGGAAGATGTATTGGTGTTCAGACTATTGATAGGGTTTCAAACTGGTTTTTTTTAGGGTTTCATCACGAAGTTGTACACGTGAACTGTCCCTCTCTATTGTTTCCCTCTGCAACTGTGTTGTCGTCTGTTGTCCCGCTGGCTTGCTGGCTACCTGGGAACATGTGACGAAAAAATAGAATTGATGGGCATAGTGCCAATCTTTGTTTTCCATGGATGGTTGATCTTTCTTTTTTATAGTGTTCCAGGTATATGATAGTTGGAAGATGTATTGGTGTTCAAACTATTGATAGGGTTTCAAACTAGGTTTTATTTTTTATTTTTTAGGGTTTCATCACGAAGTTGTACACGTGAACTGTCCCTCTCTATTGCTTCCCTCTGCAACCGTGATGTCGTCTATTGTCCTACTGGCTTGTTGGCTACCTGGGAACATGGGACGAAAAAATCGAATTGACGAGCAGAGTGCCAACGAGGGTAAGAAAGTGAACCCTCCTCCACGAAATTCAGGTTCTGTAAACCTGTTTGGAACCTCCTCAGGGGAAGGCATTAACTGCCACATTGATTTCTCTGTTTCTACCTACATTGAACCCCAGGATAATCGTTTGTTGGGGTTAGACCCTAGGTTGGGAAGTGGACAGGTTACATATTTTTTGGCTGGATCTACAGGATTGGCTGACATCTTCAAGAAGAAATGTGTTAAAAGGAAGAGAAACCCTCTCAACCTAGCCGTGGGGGAAGACGTGCAGATGGCGAATGTCATCCCCGTCTCGGAACTAGCACTGGTTAGACGGTTTGGTTGCTGAGGGAGATCTGTGGAAAACTTCAGGGCTTGGGCTAAGAACCTTTGGCTCCCGCTACTTGGTTATGCCCCGGAATGCTTTGCACTAACTAAAGGGTGGTTCACCATTATACTACAGTATATTGTGGACTCCAAGTTTATTCTCAATGAGAATTGGATGATGGGTAATTCTATCATCACCATTATCAGGTGGTGCCCTTATTTTAATGCTCGGAAAACCAAACTTTCCCGCCAACTGATCTGGGTTAAGTCTCCCGGCTTGCCTCCTGAGCTATGATCAGAAGACAGTTTCAAGCTTATTGGCTCTTCTATTGGTAACATTTTAAAAGTTGACTTCTCGTTTGAGGTCTCAAGGAAGAAGACAATGGCCAAAATACTTGTTGAAATCGACATTCAAGATGGATTATGGGACGAAATGACCATTTCCATGAGATCCTATCACCACAAGAAATCCTTCGACTACATTGGCATTCCATTTCACTGTAACAAATGCCATTTCTACGGTCACGTGGTCAAAAGTTGTTGCCTGCCTTTTTCCAGATACTTTTGGCATAATGATCATTCTGATCTTGTATCTGAAGTCTTATCAGATTTTGGGGGCTCTCCGGGTGTGGCTAACAAGTGCCCAGATGTGGTTGTCCCTCCACCAGTACCTGACATTATTTCCTCTGCTGCTCTCTCAGTGTCTGGGGCTGCAGTAGCGGTCAATGAGCTAGTCTTTGGCTCCCTGCTTTTTCAACCAAGCATTGTTTCTTTCAGCATCGATGGGACACAAGGTATGCCCATATCCTATTCACATACATTTTTCGTTAAACATGATATGTATATGGGAAATTGGGTTACTCTTCACCTTCTCCTTTGATAACTAACCCTTCCTCATTGGATTTGACTATTCCCTTGGCTCACCTGGAGATAACGCTTCCTGCCATTGTTTCATGTATAGCTGATTCCTCCTCGGCTTCGCAGACCCTGACTTATACGAGGGTCAGGGGGGCCACCTCTGCTATGCCTAGGGTTACTTTTGTCTCGGGATCCCTATTTCCTTCCTCTGAAAAGTCTGGAGTGAAAATCCCTACAGTGCCCATCCTCATCGACTTTCTTTCCCTCAACCCCATACAATATTTTCTTCCTTATGAGGAGGTTTCTCTATCCAATCACGGTATTATTCTGGAATTGGAAACCCTAACCCACTTCTCTTCATAGCTACCATTCCACCATTTGGCCCTTTCACCTACCTTTCTCTGTCCTCCACCCTTTCACCTTCTGATTTTGAGACCTTTGTTCCTTTATCTGACACATCTTCTCCTAGGTTCCCCTCTTCCTCTCCAGTTTTCCCTCTTCATGTCCTGGATCATCCCACTTCTCCTACAACGGATTTATATGATGGCCAAGCTGATGTTTCTTCAAAGTGTCCTAAACTCTGTGAAGATACCCCCAGGTATCTTCTTTGGTCCCGTTTCTCCATGCAAAGGGGATTGGGAAGCGCTATGGCTAACCTTACTTCTCCTAGACTCAGAGGCCATCTCTCGGTTATGGATAAGGCTAGAAAACAATGTGCTAGGGATATTTATGTTGGAAGGCAACGTACTATTATTGGGTCACTTAGAGCACAGGCCCACAAGAATCTTGTTTCTTAATGCTTTTTCTCTCTTTGAACTGTAGAGGGCTTAGGAAACCCTCAAAGAAAGTTTCCCTTAAAAGATTAGTCTCTCTGCATCATCCTATCATACTGATGTTATAGGAAACCCTGTCATTAGGGGACTCTATAATTTCTGAGCTGCGTCTTCTTATCCCATGATGGAATTTTTGTTGTATCAATGCTATTGGTCGTTATGGAGGTGTTATCATGGGATGGTCCAAAAAAGACATTCTTTGCACTAATTCCTCGTCTGTTACTATAGGTATTGGCACTACACTCTTTTCATGGGAATTTGGTAAATCCCTCACCTTATTGAATATATATGGACCTAATGCTTGCATACCTAAGTACTGGCACAAACTATTTAGCTTTGGCTTCCACAGAGCAGAAAGGTTCATCCTGGGTGGTGATCTAAATTTCTCTCTTGGGGAAGCCGAAACCTGGGGCCCGAATGACATCAAAGATCCTTTAACAATTTTTTTTACTCGAAAAATTGATGAGGAAGTCCTTTTCGATATTCCTCCAGTAGAACTCAAGCCAACTTGGAGTAATAAGCAAGTTGAGTTTAATAGCATTGCTAAAAGGCTTGACATATTCCTCATCACTGAAAGTGATTTTTTGCTGGCACCTTGCATCCAACAATGGATTGGCGAGGGTGGTTTTTCTGATCATCATCTAGTTTTATTGGATTTTAGATACTCTCCTGCTAAAACATCACCCCCCTTTAAATTCAATACTGCTTGGCTTCAACATGACCCATATAAGCAGTTGATACGAAAGTCGTGGGTCCCATATGCTCATGGCAATCCCTCCTCACTTGTTGTACAGTTCGCTCTCAACCTCAAATTGGTTAAGAAGGAATCTAGGTCTTGGGCTTTTGAACATCATAGCATTATGGAAGGGAAACTCTCCCTTATTGAAAATAATTTGGTTTCTTACTCTAATTCCCACCCTCATGGCTTCCCTAATCAGGATCATAAAGCTTATTATATGGACCTGGAATTTAAAAAGAAGAAGATTCTTGTTGAAAAAGAACTCTCCATCAGGCTTAAGAGCAGAGCCATATGGCTCCAACATGGCGATGGCAATACCATAAACTTTCATAATTTCTACAGGAGCAAGCTTTCTAATAACACCATTTGGCAGTTGGACAAAGGGGTTGGTCAGATGGCTTATGGCTTCGATGATTTGGTAGTGGTCTGTACTAGTCACTTCTCGACGCTATTCAAAGAGGATCTCAGGACCTCTCTCAAGGATATGATGGACCATGTGGAATTTTACCCTAATTCTATTTCAGAAGAGCAGAATGATTCTTTGTATGACCATGTTAGCTTGGGAGAACCAAAGGCCGCTATTCACTCTATGAAAGCTGACAAAAGTCCGGGGCCGGATGGGCTACCTATTGAATTCTACATCGGGTTTATGGACATCCTTGAAGGGGATCTATTAGCGGTTGTTGATGAATCTAAGGTTTAGGGTAGGATTCATGGATATTTCAACAATACCTTCATTTCCCTCATACCGAAGAAGGATAGAGCCTCGACTTTAGATGATTTTCGGCCTATCTCTCTTTGTAACGCCATTTACAAGATCATTGCAAAGGTTATAGCTAACAGAGTCAAAGGTATTCTCTGGGGGTTTATCAGTGTTGAACAATTTGATTTTCTTGAGCATAGACATATACACGAACCCATTGCTATCGCACAAGAGATTCTACACTCTGCCAAACTCCAAAGATCGCCTTTGGCCCTTTTCAAAGTTGATCTATAAAAATCCTATGATCAAGTTAATTATACCCTGGTTAGATTCATTCTCATACAGATTGGCTTTTCATTGAACATGGTTAATTGGATCCTTGCCTCCATCCAGTCAATTTCCTTTTCGGTTCTCATCAACTGTCCAGTAGCAAATTTTTTCAGCCCTGGTCGTGGCCTCCGACAGGGTTGTCCACTTGCTCCTTTATATTGATGGATGGTCTTAGCCGCTTGATATCTAGCGCAACTTCTTCTAGGATTTTCAAGGGCTTTCGATTCAATGGAAATGTTTATGTTTCCCATCTATTTTTCGTTGATGACTTGTTGTTTTGCATTGATGGTTACCGTAGATATGCACTTTTATTCAAATCCACATTAAGGATTTTCTGCTCATCCACAAGCATGGTTTGCAACAGCTTGAAATCCTCGATGTTTTTTTTTTATGAATTTGGCTCTTGGGGATGTTGCATGGCACATTGGAAAATTTGATTACACTTTTGAAAATGTGGCATCAGGACTCAAGTATTTAGGCTTTCTCATTAAGCCTGACGATTATTCATGCAAATATTGGGTCTAGCTGACGATGCGTATTGAAATAACGCTAAAACTTTGGTGCAACAAATGGATCTCCCGTGGGGGTCGGTTGGTATTGATCAATTCCATAATTGAAGCCATTCCTGTATTTTAGTTTTCTCTATCTTACGTACCTACTGGTATTATACATAGGATACAAAAACTTTGCAAAATCTTTTTATGGGGTGGCCCAGACAAGGACCAAGAATTCTCCTGGACTGCTTGGCACAACATTTCTCTACCCAAATATTTGGGTGGCTTGGGTATTAAGGACCTTTCATGTTTTTCCAAGGCCCTTGCAGCTAAATGTATTTGGCAAATTATCAAAGGGGCAAGTCTGTGGAATCATATCATCTATCAAAAGTATATCATGCCCCTAAATGTTGTTGAATGGATTCATGTCAAAGACAAGCCTTCCCTAAACATCTCTAATATGTGGAAGGTGATCATCAAGTCCTTTGATATTATTGGTGGATGGTTGGCCTGGAAAGGAGGAAATGGAAAAAGCGTTTAGATTAGCCAAGATCCGTGGGTTGGTTGTGTTGATTTCGTTTTCTTCCCTGCTGGTATGATCCAAAATCTGACTAATTGTGGCCTTATCCATCTGCACCAGATTCAAAAACCGAGTATATTTCCTCATCTCAATCAGTCTTGGTCCTTGGATTTCGGTTGCAGACCTTGAGCTTTCTGTCTGTGAGAGCCATATTTGGGAACACTATATACAGATTTTGTTGGACAACAATGTTTATCTATCCAATAATCCCGATGATTTGCTTTGGGTTAAAAACGCTAAAAGTGGGTCCTATTCCCCCAAGCTGGGGCGCTTGACCCTCAAAGAGGAGGAAGAAGCTCCTCCTCCAGACTGGTGGTGTAGGAGCATTTGGAATATGACCTGCCCCCTAAAAATCAAGATTTTTTTTCTGGATTTTCTTTGTTGGGAGAGTTCATGTATGGGATGTTCTAACTTGCAGGTTTAAAATCCGGCCTAGTAGACGTCCCTTATGTGCTCTGGTAGCTGAAAATATTGCTCACCTTTTCATATTTTGTCCATACATTCGAGAAAAGTGGAGTCACCTCTCCATCATCTCTAGATCACTTTTGGTTTGGAATGGTAGTGATATACACCAAGCTTGGCTCTTGTGGACTCGTAGCACTTCCTTCTCTCTGTTCCCTGCTCTCCCGACTTTCATTGTTTGGGGCATTTGGTTTGCTAGAAATAAGGTGATCTTTGAAGATGTGCATATCCCTGCTCAAGTCTACGCTGCTAAAAGCTTTGGCATTTTTAAAGCTTTCCCTCAGCTAGCTTCATCCAAACATGTCTGCTCTCTTACAACTCCAAATGTGGATGAGTCCTTTCCATGGGCATTTGTGGACGATGCTTCTCAAGGAAAGCCTTGGACTGGTGGTGCCGGTGGGATCCTTTATATATCCAGATCTCACTCTATCCTCTTTGTTGTTGGACTTGGAGATGTTACGAACAATTTTGTTGAATTTGCAGCCTTTAAACTACTTCTGAGACTCACACTCCATTGGCATCACACATCTTCATATCTTTGGTGACTCCAAATTGGTCATTGATTGTCTTAAATTGGGAAAGCCTCCATGGAACATATTTATTCTTCCTCTTTATGAGGACATTGACAGGGTCAGAATACACTTCTCATTGGATCATTCTCTTGCATATCTCTCGGGAAAGTAATTTTGAGGCAGACTTGCTTTCCAAAAAATGTCTTCTGTTGCCGTCCGATTTCATGGACAAATGGGAGAACTCTGATGGCTCCTTGATTTTTCTGGGTAGAAGTTGTTTTTTTACCACTACTTGAATATCTTATCAATAGTAGACTTGCTTTAAGAGTTTTATTTGATATGTATCTGCTTATTTCTGCTGACTGATATGCCATCTGGGCAGTTTTTTTTGTATACATAACTTTCTTATCTCGAAGTGTACGACCTAGATATCTTTTGAACAATGCGGGTTTACTATAATAGAACTGCGATATTTTTCTATGAAAAAAATAAAAATTAAGACCCTTAAATTTAAGAATCCTTGATATGCTTCTTGATATGCTTCAAAAGGTATATACCTTAGCATTTTAATCTTCTTCACTACCATGGCTCTTAAGCCTTAGCATTTTGATATTCTTCACTACCATGGCTCTTAAGAGCTGAGATTTTGAGAGATATGAACGATGGACTTTTTATCAAAGGTAAAGATCAAGTTAAACCATGTTATAAGTTTATAAATAGTTATATGTTTGTATTTGGTAGATGTTGTTTTTAGTATTTTGACTTTTATATTAATTTGATTTTTAATTACTTAAATTTTGAGGTATAGATATATGAAGTAACGATATTTTACAATAGTGAATTTAAAGTTTAATTAAATATGTTAAAATATTAAAGTTAATCAAGTATAGTTTAAGTGGTTGTGTGATGAAATGTTATTCTTTTCACCTAAATTTTATTTTTGTGAGTGACATGTTGAATTTATGATGAGTGAAGGAAAACTTTAGGGGCAAACTTTCTCAATTATCTATTTTTTTGGGTTTTTTTTTCAAAAAATAATTTCGCAATTTGGTCATTTTTATTCTCTAATATCGCCTATGTTTACATAAAATATGTTTTTTTTAATCATAATATTCACCAAAACTTAATTGTATGTTTCGTATTTAATATTCGCCTACCTATCTATGTATATGATTTTTTCAATCCAAAATAATCGCCTATAATACTATACTTAAGTATACTATTATAATCCTTAAAAAATACCCTCTGATGAGTATATTGTTCTATTGGCTTTGAGCCTTGTTTTTTTTCCTCAGATTCCTCGGAAAAAATTCGTAATTTTATTTCAAAGTAGAACAAAATTACATCTGCACATGTAAGAGGATCACTAGGATCCCTACATTGTCACATATTTACTGTCTCATAATGTCATAACCAAAAAATTTACAAAACTGTAACTGTATAAGCATATCAGCTAGATACATCACAGAAAATATGGGTATCACAACCCAAATCAAATGTAAACAAAAACATCAGATATACTGCCGATAGCAAAGGCCACCACCTCTGAAAACGCCGTCGCCGCCGCAAAGATCCCTAAGGACACAATACGGGTCGCCACGCAAGAGTATATCCACATTCACCGCCTCCGCCATAAGGCAGGCGATCTATCACTACAATAGATGATCCAGCAGCCCCGAAAGTTAGCCAAAACCCTCGACCCCAATTCTTGAATCCGAAGCCCAGCCCCGAAAGTTAGCCAAAACCCTCGACCCCAATTCTTGAATCCGAAGCCCACCAATCGTGACCTCGATCTCGATTCTTGGAGCCGAAGCCCACGACCCCGGATCATGGATGAAGCCCACCAATCTAGGAAACATGGACAGCCAAAGTATCATCTCAAAACCAGAGAATGACCACGCTGAACTGCCCATGAAACCCTTTCATCAAGAAGATCCACCATTGTTGATGAACCCACAGGAATAGCCTGCAGCCATCGCCGGAAGAGCCGCGGCACTGAATCGTTGTCGCCGGCGCAAGAAAAGGTCGTCGCGCTAGGGAAACTTGCAAAATAAACAGGTCCTGTTGCAAGAATGTTGCAATGGGAGAACAATGCTTCTTCCTCCTCAAACTGACTGCAGTCTACCACGATCCAATCTCCCCAATCACAAACCACAAAATATGGTTCAGAATACCACAGAGGAGCGGGAGTAGTGTCATGCCATAACCGAACGAGCTCAAGGCGAGCCGTCACCGTTCACAGGGATTCCATCCTACAAGGGATCTGGACCCGAACGACCAATTCATTTCCATCAGCACGAGACCGGTGGAGAGTGAGAACACAAACCCAGAGAGATCATGGAAAATCAGGAAAATGGCGTTTGTTTCTCTGTCAATGAGCCAATTCGCCTGCTCGAAATCACCGACGTCGAAGGGCCTCCAAGATCCTCCTCCACCCAACCACCACAAACTCGTCACCACAAGAGCGAATCGCCGCGCAAGGAAACCTGCAAGGACACCAGGCAAACCCATAACTCACGCAGAGAAAGGAGAGAGCGGCTGGGTAAAAACCCTAGCCGCCCCATCGAGCTCCAAGAACTCCCAAATGTGATTTTTCACTTTGAGCCTTGTTATTAACTTGGTTTTGTGCCATAAAAAATCTTGGGTTTACCCTATGTACCATTCTTTAAATGAAGGGAAGTGTTTGAGAATTTCTCTGGCATAATTACCTAGAAAAAAATGTTAAAAGAGTAAATTAGTTACACACCATATTTGAAAGTTCATCTGTTATGTTATAAGAATTATTAACTAAAGTGCAAGTGTAAAAAAATTTCAATATCGATATACATGAGCAATTTAGAGAAATTGCTTCTATACATATTTCACTTTCTCTTTGACTTCTCAAAAACATTAAAAGTTTTTTAATGACCACTCAAATGACAAAAAAATAAAAATAAAAAACTTTATTGATCATAACTTCTCATTGTAACAATTATAAATCAATTTTAACATTTTATACATTATTTTACTTATAAATTTTTATTTTTTTTTGAAAAATTGTCAAATCCCTCTTGCAATGTCTCCATCCATCCTAAAAATAGTCACTCCTTTGGCTCATTTTCCCATTAAATGGAAGGAATGTTTACCCTATTGTGATTAGGAAGGGAGTGAACCAATGGAACTATGCTCCCCATTGTCATTACATGTGAAGAGAGCCATTGTAACCCCTTGTTTGAAAAGAGCTTCCACAACACATTTACCACATCATCATCTTACACCCACCCCTAACTTGTAATGTATAACAAATTAAGATCAATAGGTTAAAGGATAAATGTGCTTTATCAATATTACTACAAGTAAAAAGAGCCAGTGCAACTCCTCATCTAAAACATATTCCACAATCAATTTATCATGTCGTCATCATACACCCACCACTAACTCGTAAATAAGCATCTATTGATTGTTTTCCATCATTATAACATAAAAAAAAGACGATGTAAGAAAGCCCTATATCTTACAAAAATGAGAAGTGAGAAGTAAGAAAAATGGGGATAGACACTTGGAGGCTTTCTTTATGTTGCTTTTCAATATTATCATGAGATAGAGAGAGGGAGAGAGAAGTTGACATGAAAGAGTGCGAAGTCTTGAAAAAAAAATGTAAAAGACAACCAATATCTATTATGAAGTTTTGGATGCCTCGAAGACAAGAAGAAAGAGGGAGACAAGGCATTTGGGGAGGTGGTTAGTGAAATGGAAGATAGACAAATGATGTGTGTGTGTGAGAGGGAGAGAAGAGCATGTGAAGTCTTGAAAGAAAAGATGCAGAAGCTGACCAATATCTACTATGAAGTTTTGGATGCCTCAAAGACAAGAAGAAAGAGATAGGGAGAGATTGGATGAGGAGGTGGTTAGTAGTAGGCGGAGAGAGAGAGAGAGAGAGAGAGAGAGAGAGAGAGAGAGAACATTAGTGATACTTGTATATACACCAGCATAGATCCATCTTAAAAAAGATCTACCAAGCACCGAAAGGGATCAAATCTCTCTAACTGCAAACCCCTTTTTTTAGAGTGAAAATGTTGAGGAAATGTGAACGGAATGTTTATGGTTTTAATTTGTAGTCTTATATATGTGGTTCTAAAATACATTCTAAGTCTAAATTGAGCCAACAGGTTATTTTTTATAATATATATTTTTATATTTTTTTATGAAGGACACGTGTCAACTCTAAGATGAGTATGGAAAGACTTACACGTCTCCTCCTACTGGGTTGTAGAATGCGCCTCTTCGACACAACTAGTGTGTATACTGGTATATAGACTAGTGTATACACACATATATACATTATATACACATATATACATTAGTGTTTTATACACTAATCTAGTAATATGTAAACTAATACATATACTGGTATATTTTACTAGTGTATATATTAATATATATTTTTAATAATGAATATATTATTGAAAATCCAAGAAAAAGTGAAATTAATTGAAATAATAAAATGAACCTTGTACACTTAATTAGATTTTACTAGTATATATATTAATATATATTTTTAATAATGAATATATTATTGAAAATCCAAGAAGAAGTGAACTTAATTGAAATAGTAAAATGAACCTTGTACACTTAGTTAGATTTCAAGAAAAGAATCTAGTGTTTTTTTAATTAGTTGAGTGTTAGACATGTTTTGATCTACAAGATAAGTTGTCATGTTTAAAGAAGACTAAAATACCTTTTAAACATGATATATTGCTATAAAAAACAAGAGCCACGAGGTGGCAATGTCCCCGCAAATGTTAATAGCTATTGTAATTAGGGATGGAAAATTATGCATCAATTTCAAAGAAATTTGGAAATGCTA
>LPNX010007949.1:835805-849730 GCA_001517045.1 Pseudotsuga menziesii | reverse complement strand
TTTGCATATCTCAAATGTTTGCAATACCTTTCTGTAATCTTTAAATATGATAGTATTCTTATAATCTTGAATATGACATTATTCTTACCGGACAGAACGCATAGCAACTGCCACGCGGCCATTGAAAAGCAATGGCGGGCCATTTTATGCCCTAGTTAAAAAAAATGTAGTTGGTAGTCATTCTAATGTTTGGAGTATGGTCTGGTTTTTCGTATTTAATTTTTAATCACCCTTAAATCTTAAATCTTAATCTAAGATGCATTTAAGCATAACAAAATAATATCTAAATGCCTATTGGCATAATTAATTAAAACCACCCTTAAAACTTAAATCTTAATCTAAGATGCATTTAAGCATAACAAGATAATATCTAAATGCCCATCAACATAATTAATAAACTATATCTAAGATGCATTTAAGCATAAGAAGATAATATCTAAATACCTATGAGCATAATTATTTAAAAACTAAGTGACATTATAACTTTTTTACGAAATATTTTATTTTTCAATTAATTTTAATAATGTTGCAAATTTAATGATAAAATATCAATTCACAAGTACTTACCAATAAAATAATATAAATCTAATTTTAAAAATGGAGGCACCGGTGAAATGACAGAGGCGTGACAATGGCTTTCGTTTTACGCTACCTTAGAAGACCAAGACGTCTAGTATTTTTACGAACTCTATCGCTAAGAAAGACATCTCATCTTTTTACCAACTCAATCGCCCATCAAAGAGTAAGGGCAAGCCCAACTGAAGCATAACGGAAGGGCAGTGGTAATCGTTAAGACTTGACGGAGGAATATTTTCTTTTTTAATTTATTTAATGTAATTTTTGGGCTTTAGAAGGAAGGCAGCTTAATAATTCCAAGGAATCCATAGTTAAATAAAAATCTAGATAAATTAAATACGAATCTGTGTTCTGGGGCTTAGAAGGAAAGGCATCTTAAGCTGGAGCTTGCCAAGAATAAGTACTATAAAATATTATATTATACATGTTAAAAGTTATACAGCCGATAACTGAAATAAACAAAATAAATTCTTTTTTTTTAAATAAGAAAAGGAATGAAATCACTGTAATCCATCGATTTAGCTCGTTCTGCCCACGAATCACACCTACTATCTGCAATAATTACGGGGATAGGATTGCAATAATTGATGCTACTCATGAACACATGTAGAGGAAAATGGATGAAAACAAACTCTGAGGACCCTCAACATCAATATCACAATACAATATCAATATCACAGATTTATTTCTCAGAACCCTTGGGTGCTCTAAGAGCTTCACCGACTGTGCTACCTAAAATCCTAGGATGCAAAAGAAATTGCCAGATAATATGCAATACAGCCAGCTCCTAGCTTGTGCGCGACGATTGTAGTGGAAAGATTAAACGAACCCTAACCTTGAACAGATTTTATGAAAGACACATTAGAGGAACCCTAACCCTCAAATTGGAACAACCACAACCGAACAAATATAATTTAAAAATAGCCCGGCATTAGAGACCTCCCACCTGTAAACTAGTGGAAATTGATGTGGACAAACAAAATGCTAAATGCTAAACGACAAAAGAAAGAGAGAAGAAGATTCAAAACCTGGACACATAAAATTGTCTCCTCATCCAAAACCCTGCAATGCTAATAGAATGCCTTTCGATGATGGATTGAGCACCAAATATTGCATAAATAATATTAACATATGAGCGTGGTAAACTAATAATGGAGCTTTGGCAGAATTTCGAAAGGCTTTCCCTCGACCTTTGGTAAACTATTAATGGAGCTTTGGCAGAATTTCGAAAAGCTTTCTCTCAACCTTTTGGTATACGGGCATGACTAAAACTAACAGCTTCTCAACAGCTCCTTCCATGGCATAAACCCCCTACTCATGTTTTAGTTTTAGAGGGCCCGAATTCTCTCTAGAAAAATCCCAAATATTTGAGCACAGTAAAAAAATCAGTCAGTTAACACAATGAATAATATTACATTCATAAGCTATTAACCCTAAATGGAAAATCGATTTCAGTAAAGTGCTAGTTGAACACCTACGCGTAGCTTGAACCCGGACGCCTAGCTTGGATGGTCTTGCAACCCGACGTGTAGCTTGGTCTGGCAACCTGCTGGCATTAAAATCTGCAGACCAGTACAAACTACATGGCCTATTTAATGCTGGTTTGTATTCAATATACCCAGACGCCTAGCTTGGATGGTCTTGCAACCCGACGCGTACCTTGGTCTGGCAACCTGCTGGCAATCGATGAAAAACAAGCACCGTCGATTTGGTTTGAAGGTAGTAGGAGATCAAACCATGTGTACCAGGCACAGATAGAAGGAATTTGAGGGAAGGTTTAAGAGGGTTGGAATCTAGGATAATGAGAGCAATAGATGCGTGGCATTTAAAAAGACTGGGTGAGTTAATGCAGGTCACAGTAAAGAGTCAGTGGCATCTAAAAGACTGTGATTCGAAAGAGGTTGTTATAGAACATTAATTTTAATAATAATAACTTAGTAATGGAGGTTTCAGCAAACCAAAGCCTGCACATCTCCCATGGCCTGCAGTGTGTAGACTGAATTTATACTTCGCTGATGAGAGCCTGCCGAGACCCCAAGCAAACGTCACGTGAACTAAACCAATAAAGAAACAAAATAAATAATTATTTAATACACTCAAAAATCAAAAGAGCAACCTACCTAGCCATATCCCCAACCTAATAACTAGGGGTATGTTTTCCACCATCTCCAAAAAGTTGAATTGGAAGCGCTCCTCCCTGTTCCAATTGGCTTTCCCCCACCTCGTACTCTGCCGATCGATGTTGACCCTTCCCTTGTGCGATCAAGCAATAGACCTCGTATTTGGAATGAGAAATGATTGACCTTGGACAGAGACAACTCTATATTAGCCCTCGCTTTATTTCTATATTAAAATATCAATTAAAGCTAAGCATTGAATGCACCAACACTTGTATTTACACCGGCATCTAAACTTGTCATCGAGTGGGCTACCGGCATGAAGTATCGGGCATGGAGTTCGGTATTGAGTGATGAACACCTGCTAAGCGCCGTATAAATTATTTTTTTTCCAGTCCAGGGCGAATCAAGCAGTTGCTCAAATAACCAGCTGGCTATAGGTCTGCCGTGTCGGGGCGGGACGGGGCAAGGCGAAACGAGGCGGAGGGCCAAGCAGCTATACGTACCCATTCATTAGCTGGGATCAAGTAGCACGTCGTTCTCCTGTCTGAGTGCACTCGACCTTGTTGAACAAATTTGGCAAGCTGTAATAGGCGGGGCAATAATTATAGATCGGACGAGGGGCAATCGCTTCGAATAAACCACTTGGGCATATAACCTATGAACCCTATCTATTACGACATTTTATTTATCTGAAAGGCAGGCGTTTGGGGAGGAGCGAGGATATTAAGTTTCTCCATCGAACTAGATACTTCCAACGCACTTAGAGCACAAGGGCCTACCTAGACGGAATGCATAGTCGTTTGTAAATGCCAATTGGCAGTCAGAGCTATAAACAATGTGCAGCATTAAGAAGCTCGAAAGCTCTTGTTAGTGTGGCATTAAGCTTCGGTCGGTATATGAATGATGCTCTACTCATCGAACCTATAAGGATGCATGGAGCTAGAGTCAGTGCTTTATACAGTCAGGGTGAAGCTAGGGCCGGTGCCAAGTTGCCATTCCTTCTCCATTTTGAGAAAATAATTTCTGTCACTATAATACCAGTAACAATAGCCACTTGAATTAATATTATTCTATTTTTTTTAAATATGGGGTTCCATGAATATTAATAATTGTTCAAGACTGCCTCAAATTAAAGTATTGGAGCTCTGAACTCAAAGCACATTGGATATCCACTCATTTTGTTCGGGCCTACAATCGTTCTTTTAATACCCTGAGATGATAACTTACCCCAATTTATATTTAAAGAAGTAATGTTTTTATTTTTGAATAATTCATTCACAATGTTTTTAATTGGATAGTAGGGGGATGGCACAGATAGGCACACCCCTTATGACCGACCGCCGTTAAACTTAAGCGGTAAATTGAGTAACACAACTGGGCGTCAGGATATGATAGAAAGGGTTGAACGTGGCCTATTAAGAGTGGCAAATTCAGTTTAGAGAGTGGGCGTGTAGTAGCTGGAAATGTATTCTGACCATGACTTTCCTTGAAGTGGTAATTTGAGTAACCTTTCTGGGCGTCAAGGGTTATTAAGTTCTATAAACCATCATACTATCACGTTTGCTTGTTGCTTCCATAACTTTCTGGTAGCGTAGCTCTGTCGTCCATGAAATAAATAAGAGAAAAAAAGAATCATATCATTTGAACAGAAAGCACAAACCTCTTATTCCCACCCACACCCGGGGCTTCTAGCTCATTCGATTGCATCTAGGTCTAGTCAAATTGAACTAGTTCCCGAGGAGTTCTAAGCTAGTAATTAAAGCAAATACCATGAAACAATAATGTGAAACCTCGGATTTACTAGCTTATGAGGCGGCTAGCTACTGCATATAACACGTATAAATCCCTGTGCTTAATTACATGGACTATGGAAAAGCTCGTTTTCTCAAGTGGTAATTAGGAATGGGCGGCAACGGGGCCCCTGCCTATTCATTCCTGCTCCGGCGAACGGCATTCTTCGATCGATAAAGCCAATAACACTCCTCCGTCCTTTACTCGACAGCAGGGACCTAATAGCGGAAGTATCTGACAAAAATTTACGCCAAACTCTCAACTAATCCACTTGACTGAGTTAATGCTGCTAACGTTAGCTCGCCGCCGGGTCTTGGGGCACAAAGTCCCATGCCTACGTCATCTATATCAACCAATAAAAAGCAAGATAAATCAATATTTAAATAATCCCCCCCAAAAAATTAATACAAACTATAGCAAAAATTATATAATTTTGTTAAAGTTGCAACAAATTACTTCAACTAATCACCTTGAGCGATTCATATATATCCCGGACATAATAACTTGTTTCACATGGTTGATTTTATAAACTTGTATCACATGCATGTGATAAGAGGGGATTATTGTTTAAATGTGTATATAGTTTAACATTTTGTATGATATTTATTATTTTTAGCTTAAAAATTGTTATATTGGGAAGTTTATGTTATTTTGAAAAAATGATTTAACAAGTAGATATATTTAATATTTTTAGTGATTAAAAAAATTGTTCACATTTATTAATTTTTTTTTAAATAAATAATTTGAAATCTTTTATTTTTCCAATTTTTTTTACATTACTTTGGAAAATTTTAAGCTAATTAGAAGACTTTTTATGTTTTTTTCAAAGTTTTTACATTATTTTGGAAAAAGTTTGTGAATTTGTTTACATATTAAATTATTTTGGAAAATGAATATCTTTTATTTTTAATTTAAAAAAGAGTCAAAGTAAAATTGAATATTCAATCATTTTGATTAAAAAATATATTTTATTATTAAAAAAAAATATTCAATTTTATATACACCATTTCAAACAAAATATATAAAAAATAATATTGAGAATAAAAAACTTAACAAATTCTATATAACATTGATACAGTTTGAAATTTAACAAATATAACATTATTACTCGAATCTAACATCCTTACTTCAAATTGTACAAAAAATGATATACACCAACAGTTGAGAAAAAATTATGTTAGATTTATGACATATACACGACTAATTTACATTCACACCATGGCTTTGACAAACATGTTCAAATTGGAAGAGTGATGCCTCCATCCTAGAAAAAACAAGAGTATATAATAAAAAAAGGTGACATTCAGATGCAATAGATCTAGAGTTCGTATGATGTATATTGAGAATAAATTGTTCATGTTGGTTGATCTCAAAGGACGCTCGACAGAATTTAGAATTTGAAGTATTTTTAGTAACTTTGCATCAACAAAAACATTATAGTATTAACAAATCATTTATTTATTTTTTATCAGTAAGAGGGATTCTTTCTATTACTTAAATTGGGAAAACAAACTGTTACATATTCGAGTCTGTCCAAAACATGGAGTCAGACTATAGACATGAGACCAAAAAGGGATAATGTGCAGTAAAGTCCAAACAGAGAATCTGGACAGAGTGTCAGTTGCCCAACCATTATACATTGGCAGCTTATCAAGCATAAAAACATAAAGGGGAGAGTTGGTCCTACAATGAGTCCTTAACAAACCAAACATGGAGCAAAACTGGTATAGTTGGAGATATCAGTTGGTATAGTCTTCCATAAGTGGGCTTTGTTGATTCCACGAGTCTTGAAGGAAGTCTACAGTTTTGCCATTCCGGATCTCCCAGAAGTTGAAATTTTGAATAATAGTGTGGTTGGATTGTGCAGAGTTTTAGATATGCGAGCCTTTAACATTTGCAACAAATCTAATAAATTTCTTCTTTGACCAGTTAGGAGCATATTTCACCTGCCATAGGAGAGCCCAAGGCTCAGATGTGTGTGTAATCCATCTCCACCATATTTTGGCGTTGTAGAGTTGATTACTTGTTACAGGATTTCTAAGGCCTAAACCTTCAGCGAGTTTAGGAGTGCAAAAAGATTTCCAATCCACAAGCAACCATTTCTTTTGGTTATTTGTGCCTCCCCAGAGAAATGCGCGTTGAAGAGATTGAATTGTTTTGAGTATAGATTTGTGAGCAACCAAAATGGAAAATGGGTACATGGGCATAGCTTGCATAACAACTTTGACAAGGATTAGGCATTGGGGAAATTGAGAGAGCAAAAAGTCCAACAATTTAGTTTTTGTTTCAATATATCAAGGAGATCTATCCAGGAGACATTTTTTTTCTATTGATTCAGCTAGAGGGGATCCAAGATACTTAGTAGGTAAGGATCCCTCTGGAAATTCAAGGATGTAGAGGATATTGCGTTTGGTAATTTGACAGGTTTTAAAGAAGAAGACTTGGGATTTTTCTGTGTTGATGTCCAGCCCACTATCCATGAGGAAGGTGTCGAGACTAGCTTTGAAGGCTTTGGCCTCCTGCACCGAAGAGATTCCCATGAGCATAGTATCATCGACAAATTGATGATGTGTTTGAGGTTTCATTCCGGTGTGAAGGAAGAGACCTTTGATTTCCCGGGTTTGATTTTTGGCTTTGGGAAGACGCCCTAAACATTCCACCATTAAAATAAAAAGAAAAGGAGAAAGTGGATCTCCTTGCCTAATTCCCCTGGTAGGATGAAAGGTTTTTGAAGGGGCGCCATCAATACGAATTGAGAAGAAGGTTGTTGATATCAAATTGAGGATCCATTTTACCCAATGGTTGCAGAAACCAAAAGCTAGCAGCATTTTCTTCAGAAACATCCAGTTAAGTTTGTCAAAGGCTTTTGAGAGATCAAGCTTGATTAGCATTCCGGGTTTCTTAGTGATTTTGAGTGAGTGGATGATGTCATGGGATACAATTATGCCATCAAGAAATTTTCTTCCTTCCACATATCCAGATTGCTCTGTAGAGATTAGAGAATATAAGAGAGGCTTGAGCCTGTTTGTGATAGTTTTGGTAATGATTTTAAATATGACATTGCAAAGAGCAATGGGTCTGAATTTACCTGGAGAGTTGGTGCCATTTTCTTTGGGAATAAGGAAGATGAACGTAGAGTTGAAATCTTTCAGAGCTTTCCCCGTTTCCCTTGAGTCCTCTACAATTTCCAGAACTTCCTCCTTGATGGTGTCCCAACAGGTGTGGAAGAAGTTTGTCGTAAAGCCATCTGGGCTAGAGCTTTATCATTTTTCAATTGCTTGACTACTTCCTCTAGTTCAGCCCTTTCTACAGGTTTGAGTAAAAGCTTTTTTTCTTTCTCTTGAGACACAAGGGAAGAGATGTTTTCAAGTATTTCTTCCATAGTTGTATTTCTATTTAGGTCTGGTTCTTCAATCAGGTGCTTGAAGTGGTTGGTGAGGACATGTTCTATTTCTTCACGTGTTTCAACTTCTATGTCGTTCTTTGTTTTTAAGCGAACAATTCTGTTAGCTTGTCTGTGTTGGATGGTGGAATTGAAGAAGGAGGAATTTATCTCCCCTTCTTTGAGCCATAGATTTATGGATTTATATTTCCATAGGATTTCTTCTTGTGGTTCTCTGGTGTCCAGTGGTTCCTGCAGTTTTTTCTCTTCCTCCTTGATGGAGTCTGTGTATCCCTCCTGCATAATGATTCTTTGAATGTCTTTGATTTGGGCTTCAATTTGTTGCTTTTCGATATGAATATTTCCAAAGTGCTCTTTGTTCCAAATTTTGACTTGCTCCTTAATATACTTCAGTTTTTGTTGAGATTTATAAATGAGAGTTCCTTATGGAGGTTGGAATTCGTTCCACCATTATTGCATGAGGGGTTGGAATTCAGGATGTGAGAGCCAACACTTCTTGAATCTAAAGGGTCTTCTTAAATGTTCCCTTATTTTTCTCCAATTAAGAATGATGGGCCGATGATTTGATCCTACTGTGGGGAGGATAAGGGCTGAGATGTCTTCTCCCCCCGTGAGTATGGATTCCGAAATTAAAAAAATGATGCATCCTGGAGGCAATATGCCTATCTCCTAAGCATTTATTGTTCCAGGTGTATAAGTTGTTGATATCCACCATTGCTAATTCGTTGATTAAATTGTCAAAGGATGCACTTGAGGTGCTTAGGGTGCGCATTATCCCTTTTTTATCCTTGAGGTTTCAAATGAGATTGAAATCTCCTCCTAAAATCCAGTGTTTTTGGCCAACCCATAAGTTTGGAAGCTTAAGAGAAATTAAGAAAGCTTGTTTTGTTGCAAGCGAAAAGGGCCCATAAACATTGGTAAGAATGCCTTTGAGACTAGTTCCAATGACATGAAAATCTGTTGATATGGTGAATCTGGTTGCTAGGAAATTTGATAGGTTGATCTCTAGACAGTTCTAGATAATACCCATTCCTTCGGCTGAGCTTGTGGCATCGATGGCTATCGACTCACTTCCTTTCCATATCTTCGCTCCTAAAGCTTTAAAGTTTTATTCATAGCACTTAGTTTCCTGTATAAACATAAGCGTAGTTTTTTCCATGGAAGTTTTCCTTTTTAGTATTAATTTTTTTTAGGTGTACTGTAGCCTCTGATATTCCAAGAAATGAGCTTCATTGGAAAGGTTTGCATGGTATGTAAAATGTTTCCTCTATAGTGGGAAATTGGCCTGAGGCCACCAATTTTTCTCCTATATCATTGATGCGTTGTTGGTTTCTTCTTATTCTATGTCTTTCATTTCCAGTTTTTTTAATTACTTCATGTATTTTGGTGTTGTGATTTTCAATGCCCACTCCAAGGGTTTTTGCTTTTCTAGTTTTGATGATGGCTTTCTTAAGTAGAACCACTTGTTGAGAGGGGATTACCCCTTTTTTTCTAGATCTTGTACTACTTTTTCTAACCCATCTAGAGCTAAGTCTCCTATATCCATGTCGTACGTGTCGTCCTCCGACATTTCCACATTCATTCTCAGTTCAGGGGGTTTGCATTGGTTTGCTCTTTTTTCTTGGGATCTGCTTCTTTATTTCTTGTATGGATGTTTGTTCCTTCAATATCAAGGTTATTATGCACATGCTCCAATTGAAGAACTTCAAATGTGTTAGAGGATAAGGGTAAGTTTATTTACCTCAGGGACGTGATTTCCTTTTGTCATTTGTTTTCTGCTCGAGACTTTGGTAAATCCATCTGCGTCTTTAGCTTCCTTGCCTTTCTGTGGGATTGTTGGAGTGTTTTTTGGACATTCTCTGAACAGGTGCCCATGCTCATGACATTGCCTGCATCTTAAAGGTATTTGTTCGTAATATATGATTTGAAACCATTCTTCATCATCCCAACCAAGATTGATGCCTTCAAGGAGATCTTTTTTTATGTCCATGTATACACAGATACATGCATACGAGGTGTATCTTATTCTTTTTGTTTGCTCTATTGTTTTGACAAATTCCCCTATTGTGTTCCGCAACGCTTACAATATACTATCATTCCACTATTCTGAAGGGAGTGAGTAAAGCCTTATTCAGATTGGGACAAAGTTCATATCTTCTTTCTCTGGGATGAATCGTTCTTTTCAGGGTTTCAGAAAGAGACCCACAGAGTTGAAGAAATATGGCCCTCCATCGAAGATTTTTTTCTATCTTCAAGGTTGAGGAAAACAACCGCAAGGAAGCCTTTGGCTCCCAGATGGAGATCGTAGTGTCCTTGGGGTTTCCAAGTTACATTGATCCACCTCAGTAGGGATTTCTTTGAGGGCCAAATCCCTACAAATTTTCCAATAAGAGCGTGGTCCTTCATGTGTTGTATATGTGTCCTAAGACCTTCTGCATGAATTTGTAAGGTGGGAACTTATTTTTCTTTCTATAGGCATTTACTTATTAATCTTGAAGCAGAGTGGCCAGGCATTTACTTGTCTTCTCCTTTAAAAATTTCAGTCGTTTTGCAGCTTGATGCATGCTGTGGATTTGGATCTGGACTGTTTTCCATTATCCCTACACGAGAGGGGTTTGTATCCCCTCCCTTGGGCTCCCCCATAGCTTTTTCCTGCCCTCTTGTGAAATCTGAGTGCAAGTAAAAATACGGTGTTGCAGGATGTTGGGTTGCAATGGATTGCATGCAGCGTGAACATGCCAGTGTTCCATGGAAAAGCTCGCTCGAGCTCCGTTTTGCATCAAGATCTTCATCTATTAAAGCATATAATTAAAAGAATATAGATCATTAACAAATCATATACTTATTATAATAAATAAATACAATTAAACAAATTAATGAACAAAATATTAAAAAGTGATACACATACCTACTAAAAGCAACATTATTGATAGTACTACTTCTCATGCTCTCTCCATAATCAAATATGCACCCGGATTCATGACACATGCAACATCAATTCACTTCAACGACGACATCACATGTCATTTGCCTCTGTAACCAATCTCTCCTTACCTTTCCGTCGGTGTCTCTTTGACAAACATGCTTAAATTGGCGAATTATTTCCTTTATCTTTGATAAAAATAGAAGGATATCATCAAATAGGTGGCATTGATAACCATTTTCCTTTCTAATCTTATTATGGAAGCAGGAAATGAAATATTATTGTTGCCTTAGTCTTGGAGAGCAAAGATAAATTTTGAAACATTCGCATTATCCATAGTTGTTAAGAAAAAAAACAATTATTCTTGCTTTTAGTCTCTCTCTCTATATATTTTATCATTAACGTAATTAAGTAGTGAAAATGATAAATACAAGTAATGTTTGAATAAAGATTCCTAACCTATACAAAAATACTCATAGATTTGCAATTCCTAGGACATTCATGGATTGAAAAATACACATAACCACATATAACTAGAGATTTTGACTTGAATAATTTAAAACATATGTTAAAAAAATTATAAAACAAAACATCAACCACTTTTAAACTCGATAATGCTCAAGATGTGAACCTAACACATTTAATAGTGTTTAACTTATTCACATAAAAAGAATATGATACTTAAACCAAGTATTATTGTAAATATACATTAGAAATTTCAAAGTAAATAGAAAATAGTTTCAAAGCGATTATTTCATATTTACAATATAATTAGATACACTAATAAAATAAGTTCATTTATACTCTTTATATAATTCATAAAATTCATAGTTCACATATGGGGTAAGAAATTTCACAAGAATTACTTGCAAATGACTCTCTTAATGATAAGTAAATGCAATGAATATTTTCAGTACCAAATAAAATCACATTTCTTTCATAACATAAATACATACATGACTTTGAAACTATGTGGGAATCAATATTAGTTCAAAAAATTGGTAGATAAATACTTGGAATAAGTAGCAAAGGAATAGTATGTATGAAATAAATAGGGGCCTATGAACTCCAAGTATTTTCGCTTTAAATATGTCAACGATTCAGATTGGTTTATTTTAACAGAACCAAAGTACTTAACTCTGCAGGCTCTATTTTGGAACATGCTTCGTGGATGGCAGATTCCAGGTTTACTATCACCGGCCGTTCATAGAGGATCTATGAACTCCAAGTTCTCTCGCTTTATATATGTCACAGCTTAAGATTGGTTATTTGTAACAGAATCAAAGTATTAAACATTGCAGGCTTTATTCCGGAACATGTTTAGAAATTTTATCAGCAATATTTTTTGAATTTTGCCTTTAGGGGCTGATCTTTTACGCTACAGCATCATAGTATGCATTTGTATGTAATCTGATTGATGACGTAATAGTCTCATCATAGAAACATATGATCTTGACAATTCACTATTCATAGTGAACCTACAGAATGTAATTTCGCTCTCTACAGATGAATGAAATTATGCTTTTTTTTCTTGGAAAAAAAATGTATGAAATAAATAAATGACAACAAAATATCATTTCAAAATATCCCACACATATATGATAAACATCAATCATCAACCCATTTTATTAAGCATACCATGTTTCTTTATATAGATGTTTCCCTCATGGAATTCACACATGTATTATAAGTTTGGCCCCGCTTCATATAGAGGAGACAAAAAAAACATCAAATTTAAAATTTCCACGTCGTAAATAATTAGCTAATCAAAAGAATAGTTGATATCACAATATGAAAAGAACATGCACTACTACACTAATATAACAATAACATGCACTACTACACTAATACATTTAATAACCATCAATATATCGCTAAAATAAATAATGTTTAGGACATCATGAAGCCTTACCAAATTCAAGATGTTGACTAAGAGGTGTAGAATTTCTGATGACAGTCTTTTGACACTTCGACATAATTGATTGGAAAATTGTGTTGAGCCTATAAAATATATTAAAACTATTCATCTTTTGTCAAATATTTTCACCTTCGAACAAATAATGTCATATGTTCAAGTATGGAATTAATGGCATTATTGGACCTATCTTTGATACAGTTGGTACCAAAAAACTATCTACAATAACTATATTTTATGATGGTCTCTGTTTCCATAGATTGAATGTTTCATTCACTTCTACATTTATTGTTGTTGTATCAACCAACAATGAGCTTCCCAAGACAATGTTATCATGGAATAACTGAAGTCGAAAACTTTGATAGATTGAGATGTGGATCCATGAACTGTAACAACAATTACCAATAACTAGACTATGGCATTAGGGCCATTGAAACAATCAAATATGTATCATTTCCTGTAAATAAACAAATACTATCAAATTGATATACCTCTATAGTGTGGAGTACGGTGTTGCACTAGATTTGACCGATGTTCCAAATTTCTTTGTTTTCTAGACGAAACCTCCATCTGCACATTTATGGTTTTCCTTTTTGTATGAATTGATCTGGCACCTTCAAAGTGTGTTTCATGATAATTTGATTGCCCATAATGTTTTGAAAGTTCTTTTAAAATAGATGCATTTGTTGTAAAAATTACAACCAATAAATTCTTATCACTATGACCATAGGTCCACTACATAAAAAGATTGCGATTGAAATTAATTACAATACCTATATAATTCTTGTTACTTTGTTGTATTGGGTTGAGCGTATCATTCACTACTAATTATATCGTTGAATTGTCAACCAACAATGAGCTAGCCTTGACAACACTATCGTGAAATAATTGAAGCTGTAGTGCCCTGCTTTTTGTAATATACTATATACTTTGATAGACATGATAATGACTATTCTTTGAGGGCGTTCAATTGTGAATGACCCGGTTATGTGTGGATTAGACGCAGACTATGTGATTATTTATTTCATAGATATGGTTTTGGATGATCTAGACTGGTATATGTTGTTGTTTATGTGATATCGATGATGATTTTATGATGGACATGTTATGATTTCATTGATAATTATGCTAACTATGATTTAACATGATTATGTTATAAATATGTTATGATGTTGATGTGATAGATAAATCTTACAA
>LPNX010007949.1:772660-835777 GCA_001517045.1 Pseudotsuga menziesii | reverse complement strand
ATATATATATATATATACATTGCTCTGATGAGTTGTTGAGTGTGACATGTAGAGCAGGTACATGCGATGGAAGCAGGAGTCAATATATCATCGACTCAGAATGAGTCACAGATCAGTGACAGGTGTTGATAACCTGGAAAACATGTATGCTTATGTTGAAATCTTGGTAAAATATTTGATGCACGTTAGATGCATGGACTCTGGATGAGTCAGTTACATTGACAGGTGATGTTGAGTTATGATTCATGTTATATTTGAAATCATATGTTTACAAGATTTGATGTGCATGGTGTTTATGTTCAAGTGTTGGATGTGATTTCCAATCGGTCCACATTAGGGGACGAGGCTGAACATGATACACGTTAAGACTATCCATATGACGGCGTGATGAGTTGACATGAGTGAGAGAGGCTCTAGCTCATCAGATGCATGTTGCTGTGAGGGTATGTCGTGGATTCAGTCACTCACGACGCATATTACTAGGGAGCATGCAACAAGGATTGGGCCTTATTCCTCGGGAACCACTAGTCCCTCAACAAGGTAGACGGGTTGAGTTAACAACGTCTCAACCGTCGTACCATATTCCCACCCGAGGGAAGTATCTGAAGGGCATGCAAAAAGCATGGAACCCTTGATATCCTTAGTTATGGCGATAATGCAACAATTAATTAAATTAATTATTAAGCGGGGAGGATAATAAAGTATTCCAAAAAGAATTAGAAAATATTATAGTGAATAAATATATGAAAAATAATTAATTAATTAATTAATTTCAATTATGAAATTTATTAATAAAAATTGGAGCAACTACATTTAGTTAACTGAAAATAAAAAGATAGAGTAAATCTTTTTAAAAGGGAAACTTAACCAAAACAAATCTTAGTTAAAAATAAAAGAACAAGAAAACCTAAGATAACTATGACTGGGTGGGTGAATAAAAATTAGAGAGAAAGAAATTAAAAAGTTATGCATGTGGATGCATGGATTTATGGAGGTTATTAGAATACAAAAAGAGCAAGAAGCTCTCATCTTTTCCTACCGTAATTTTGGAGAACAACTTGGGTTGTAGCTCCTCTCTAGGTGACAATTGGAGGGTGTGGTTCACTACGATACGAGAGGGGTTGGAAGCCTCATAACAGAGGGCTAGTATCGTAGTTCACTGGCTAGTAGAGTATCGTCATCCCCGTCGTAGCTCGGGGGTCCCAAGGGAAGAAGAGTACCCTTTGGGTATGATAGGGTGGAAACCAGTGGACCAATTGTGATTGAAAATATTGAAGAATAGTCTTGCGATGGATTGAACGACAACACCAACCTTCGAATTCGTCCTCAAACTTCATAAACTAATGAATCGACATGTATTTTACTATTTATTAAGTTATTCATTGATGAGATATACTTTAATTAAGATCTATTTAGATTCATAAATCTATTGATTTACTTGTTCATGCTTCAACCTAAAGAAACAAAAATATATTGCTTGTGGTTTAGATAATTTTATACATGCAAGTTTATATGTTTTCTGTTTGTTGATTGATTTAGTTGGGAGCATGGGGAGGGGCATTACATAAGCTGACAACTTTGAATAGATTGAGACGCAAATCCCTCAACTATAATAGTAATCACCAAAATAATCAAATTTTGGCATTGGATTCAATCATATACCTTATTTAAAAAGAACTAAAATTTAATATCATATTGAAATACCTCTATTGTATGAAACAAAACGTTGCACTATATTTGATCCATGCTCAACATTTCTTTATTTTCTAGAAGAAATATCCATTTGCTCATCCATGCTTTTCTTTTTTGTGCGAACTCGCCCGACCCTTCGAAATTCTATTGTATCTTTTTTTGAATGCAATGCTAAGACATGTTGTCTTTTTTTATTGAGCAAGATAAAAAAAAACTATGATGTCTCTGTTATCACCCAATAATTTTCCAATGGTTGTGGTAGGAGAATAACTGGGGTAACCATTTCAAACCAATCTTTAGACTGTATTCTAGCCTATACAGTCAGAGAGGGCTCTCTCTTTGTCACATGGTCATTCACATATACATTTGGATTTAAACAAGCATTCAAAAGGCTATATTTTTTATAAGAACATAATGTATGTAATTTGGTGGTTGTAAGACACACAAATGTTAAATACCATTAGGAAATGGAGTCATAACCTAAATCATTCAAGGGTATTATAGTGAATATTGAGCAACGATTTTCCTTTTGTAATCTGAGGCAAAGTGGGTGCTATATTCAGTCAAATCTCTTCAAGTGGCAGTAGGATAAAGGAGAAAGAGCCTAGTTAAAGAAATAGGCACCTATCTATGGATGAATCTCTTGAAAACACCTTTAGCAGAAGCAACACTAAGGATAATGACAGAAATGGAGCATCTAACAAATGATGAATTCCACAAAAATAATTATAAACACATTACGAATGCCATTTATGATGCAAGGAGCGCTAAATAAAACGAATTCCTCACATACAACTAGAAAGCATTAGGAGAAACTTACACATATGAAAATGATGCAAACAGGAAACACAAATTAAACATGAAACACCGTGATGAATCTCAGAAACGCAGAAGAATATTTTTCATTAACAATTCTAAGAAAGTTGCAGAACTACAAAAACCAGGCACACGGGGCTTCAAAAATGAAAGTCCAACCCCCTTTCTTCCTTTATTGAGGTTACATTTATAGTGTCATGGGCTCCCGAGACCAACCTCAAAACATAGCCAAAATCAATTACAAATCGGGAATCAAACCCGCACACACAAAATCCTCCCAAATTTCGATTTGGCAGATTTGCCATGATTACGAGCAAATCGGAAAAGCACGCTGGGCTGCGCGTGATGGACAAAAATGGAAAATTAGACACTTGGGCTTAGGCCTGCTAGATGAAAATTACTATTCAAAGCATCTCCGGACAACCTGCAATGGTTTCATTCATCCCCGTATATTCAATCTGCGGAATCAACCTCAGTCGTTTATCTTCAACATCACCAAATCTCAGCCGTCGAAACCTGCGGTGTGTACAAGATTTCGCAAATCGGGAGATCTACTTATCTTGTGTGCATGTTGCCATTTTCCGCACCGTCAATCTTAGACAGAAACTTTCCCGACCGTTGATCTGAGATACAGATGCAGGCTGCAGAAAGCGGAAGGCGGGATTCCAACTTTTCATAACCAAAATTTCATATTTCCGCTTTCCGAACCGTCGATCTTGCGGATCGCAGAAAGCGGGATTTCAACTTTTTTCGCAACCGAAACTCTATATTTCCGCTTTTCGCTTTCACCTTTCTGAGCCGTTGATCTTCAACGAAATCTTGTCGAACCGTCGATCTTGCGGTTCATGAAAAGAAGGATTCTAACTTTTATGACCAAATTTATGTATCTTCCGTTTTCGCTTTTTCCTTTCCGCAAAATAACAGAAAGAGGAAGGTAGAAATACCAACTTTTATAACCAAATTTTGGCCCTTTCCGCTTCCACCTGTTTGCTTCCTGCTTTCTCCTGGACCGTTGATTTATCCTACAGTCATTCTTGACTGTCAAGTCTTGGACTGCGGAAAGCGGAAATCGGCTTTACCACTTTTTATAACCATTTTTTTTCCTTTTTCGCTCTTCCGCTCCCATTTTTTCTTTGGCGGAAATGATTTTCAGCCTTTGATCTTCTTCGTTGTGCATCTAGGCTGTCCATTCTGGTAAGCTTTTAACCTTTATTAGATTTTTCATACCAGGCTCATTCCCAAGGTTGCGCTTGAGGGTTTTTTTCAATGTTTTCTCTTCTTTCGACTAGGTCTCGATCCTTCAGAACCTACATCAGCACTCACTCAGGTTATAGGACATGGAGAATTTTTTACCTTACCCATCATTTTCACTGGCTTATCCTTTTGCAGAGGAATTAGAGTGGCTGCAATTGTAAAAATATTCAAATTTTAGCACAGGTGCTAACAACGACCCCAACTAGGGGATGCTATCCTCCCTGTGAGGTAGCAACGAACCCCGTAGACCAAGTTCTTGGTCCATTGGGCTGGTCCCAAGCTTTTCCTGAAATCCCCAACATGCTCTAAAAACAAAAATTGAACTGATACTGAACACAAAATAAAAAATTGCGAAAAGAAATGCTCACCATGTCGAGCTTATTCACACCTACCTACCTACCCTACTTGACTGAACATTAATGCCCAATCAAGTAAATTCGGACTTCCAATGCAGCCAGTCAAGCAATTGATCTAATGATTGGGATTCTTCAGCATGCTTGATCCAAATTAGAAAGGAAGAAATGAATGGTAAAAGGTTATGATATAAAACCTGATCTTTACTGCAAACACATAACCCACCATTCCCACTGCAAAGCTTCTCCACATATTCTGCTACTGGCTCATGACAACCTTAAAAAATTTCTTTTATCCACTTGCCATGACCAACCTGCTCCAACTATAACTCCTCTAGGACCTTGCCAAACTGCTTTTCAAAGGAATCTTGAAGAATGTGGTCATGACATCCACTTCTTCATCTAAAATCTCAGAATTAAAAACCTTATTCCTTCCAAGTGTTTCAAAAGGAATATCATTGTGTTTTTCAATGGAATCAAGCAAAATAATTTATGAATCTGAAAAACATAAAGAAATATCCCATTTTGAATCCTCCTCTTCTTCTTGGCGATCCAATCTATTATTGCAGTCTGCTAGTTATTGAGGTGCATCATCCAAGTAGCCATCTTCACGTTCATCATATAAAGGAAAGATGAAATATTCTTTAAAAACATCACTAACATAAATTTCAACATGCTGATTGCAATCCTCATAAAGAAAATTAGGATGACTCTCTTCATGTACATCACTAGGATGATTATCTTCTTGCTCATCAAAAGAAGGGCCGGAATGCAGAGTAGATTCTAGTTCTTCTTTTGGTTTTAACCCTTCAGGGAAAACTGTTGTTTTTCTCATAGCCTGGGATTGATTGCATGACTACTCGCCCTCTTCATTATCTATTTTTGAAAATGTCATATCCTCAGGTTTCTGTGTTTGCTTAGAGGCTCTTAATATTTCTTTTAGATATTCAAATCAAGAAAAAAATGGAAAATAATTGTTTTCAACATGCTGATTGCAATCTTCATAAAGAAAATTAACATGACCCTCTTCCTGTACATCACCTTCCTGCTCATCATATACAGGTGGGCTAAGATTTTCTTTAAAACCACCACTAACATAGTTTGAAACAAGATGATTGCATTCTTCATAAAACATATTATGTCTTCGAAGAAATTGCTGCTGTAGCAGGGTGATTTCTGATTAGATAGGGGCATCCTCCTCTTCTAACAAAATTTCAGAAGTTGAATGATATGAGGAAAAATTTGATTGATAGTCCCCACTTCCTTCCTGGTCACACAAAGATTCAAAAGAATGCTGCAAACTATCACCAGTTTTAGAAAAATAGGTATAGCTGGTTGAGTTAGAGTTTTGGCTTATTTCCATTTCGGTCAAGGAAGACATTACCAACTGCTAAGGATTTTCTTGGATATCATGGCAATTGGTTTGTCTTTCTTTTTGAGATGAGTATTCATGTAAAATTTCTAAAAGCTCATCATCCAAAGACTCCTCCTCACCATACATGTTTTTCAACTGTTCAATGAAACCTTTATCATGCATGCAACAATATTGAACTAGCAGCAAGAAAGGGTATTGATCTTTAAAATTCTCATGAAATACCGAATGAAAGCCTTTAAGGGAATATAAAATTTCTGCTAGTAATCCCTCGTACCATGACCTTGCATTCCCTTCTAAACTAACCATGAACATTTTCATCAAAGAATTCTCATGCAATTCAACTCCCAGCTTATATATATGCTTATGAAATCTAACCAAATGAAGGGCAACATCATCACCCTTTTGATCTTTGAATCTTGGAAGATATGCTTGCCAGTCTATATTAGGTATTCGATTTGGAAAACCAGGAATGTGAGCACGATTCATAGGAGCATACCTTACAGCTATAGAACTCATCTTGATGATGAAGAAATTGAATCGCTCCTCAAACTTTGCAAACCCCTTTGATAGTGGAGCTGCCATATAACATTATGAAGACTGGATTCTTTGCAATGGAGTTGCCAGGTGAAAGTTGCACAACCTTCTTGATGTTTGACCATTGTTCACTATCAACAATCAAATATGCAACTCTGTAGCTCATACCTAGGGGAGATTTTAACCTTTGTTCCCCAGTATGGTTGTCAGTATTTCCCAGTGGAGTCACCTTCCAAAAAATTTGAGTGGAGTCCCCAAAGCATATACAACCAACATGTGTCTAGGACCGGCTACTCAACCAGGTCTTAGAACTAAAACAATGTCGTTTTCCCAAGGAGATAATAGATGATTATTCCCCGGCAACGACGCCAAGATGTTATCACCCAATAATTTTCCTATGGTTCTGGTAGGAGAATCACTGGGGTAACCATTTCAAACCAATCTTTAGACTGTATTCTAGCTTATACAGTCAGAGAGGGCTCTCTCTTTGTCACAGGGTCATTCACATATACGTTTGACTTTAAAGAAGCGTTCAGAAGGATATATTTCTGATAAGAAAAAAATGTATGTAATTTAGAGTTTGTAAGACAAACAAATGTTAAATACCATTGGGAAATGGAGTCACATCCTGAATCATTCAAGGGAATTATAGTGAATAATGAGCAACGATTTTCCTTTTGTAATCTGAGGCAAAGTGGGTGTTATAGTCAGTCAAATATCTTCAAGTGGTGGTAGGAGAAAGGGGAAAGAGCCCAGTGAAAGCAAGAGGCACCTATCTATGGATGAATCTCTTGAAAACACCTTTAGCAGAAGCAACACTAAGGATAATGACATAAATGGAGCATCTAACAAAGGATGAATTCCACAACAATCATTATAAACACATTACGAATGCCATTTATGATGCAAGGAGCGCTTAATAAAACGAATTCCTCACATACAACTAGAAAGCATTATCAGAAACTTACACATATGAAAATGATGCAAACACGAAACACAAACTGAACATGTAACACCGTGATGAATCTTAGAAACGCAGAAGAATATTTCTCATTAACACTTCCAAAAAAGTTGCAGAACTACAAAAACCAGGCACACAGGGCTTCAAAAATGAAAGTCCAACCCCTTTTCTTCCTCTATTGAGGTTACATTTATAGTTTCATGGGATCTCGAGACCAATGTCGAAACATAGCCAAAAACAGTTACAAATCGGGAATCAAACCCGCACACACAAAATCCTGACAAATTCCGATCTGGCAGATTCGCCATGATCACAAGCAAATCGGGAAAGCACGCAGGGATGTGCGTAATGGACAAAAATGGAAAACTAGACACATGGGCTTAGGCCTACTGGATGAAAATGACTATTTAGAGCATCTCTGGACAGACTGCAACGGTTTCATTCATCCTTGTATCTTCAATCTGTGGAATCAACCTCAGTCATTGATCTTTAACACTTCCAAGAAAGTCGCAGAACTACAAAAACCAGGCACACAGGGCTTCAAAAATTAAATTCCAACCCCCTTTCTTCCTCTATTGAGGTTACATTTATAGTGTCATGGGCTCCCGAGACCAACCTCGAAACATATCCAAAAACAGTTACAAATCGGGAATCAAACCCGCACACACAAAATCCTGACAAATTTCGATCTGGCAGATTTGCCATGATCACGAGCAAATCGGGAAAGCATGCTGGGCTACGCGTGATGGACAAAAATGGAAAACTAAACACCTGAGCATAGGCCTACTGGATGGAAATTGTTGTTCAGAGCATCTCTAGACAGCCTGTAACGGTTTCATTCATCATTGTATCTTCAATCTGCGGAATCAACCTCAGTCATTGAACTTCAACATCAACAAATCTTAGTCGTCGAAACCAGCGGGGTGTACAATATTTCGCAAATCGAGAGATCTACTTATCGCGTGCGCATGTTTCCATTTTCCGCACCATCAATCTTAGATAGAAACTTTCCCGACCGTTAATCTGAGATAAATCTGTGGGCTGCGGAAAGTAGAAGGTGGGATTCCGACTTTTCATAACCAAAATTTCATATTTCCGCTTTCCAGACCGCCGATATTGCGGATCATGGAAAGCGGGATTTCAACTTTTTTCGTAACCAAAACTCTATATTTCCGCTTTCCGCTTTTTCCTTTCTTCTCATTTATGAGCCATTGATCTTCGGTGGAAGCTTTTCGGACCGTCGATCTTGCAGATCGTGAAAAGTGAGATTCTAACTTTTACGACCAAATTTATGTATCTTCTGCTTTTCGCTTTTTCCTTTTCGCAAAATAGTGGAAAGAGGAAGGTAGAAATACCAACTTTTATAACCAAATTTTGGCCCTTTTTGCTTCCGCCTGTTTGCTTCCTTCTTTCTCATGGACTGTTGATTTATCCCAGAGTCATTCTTGACTGTCGGGTCTCAGACTGCAGAAAGCGGAAATCGGGTTTACCAATTTTTATAACCAATTTTTTCCCTTTTTCGCTCTTCTGCCCCCGATTTTTCTTTGGCGGAAATGATTTTCGGCCTTTGATCTTCTCCGCTGTGCATCTAGGTTGTCCATTCCGGTAAGCTTTTAACCTTTATTAGATTTTTCATACTAGGCTCATTTCCATGATCACGCTTGAGGGTTATTTTCAATGTTTTATTTGCTTCCGAACAGGACCAGATCCTTCAAAACCTGCATCAGCACTCACTCAGGTTATATGACATGGAGAATTTTTGACCTTACCCATCATTTTCACTGGCTTATCCTTTTGCAGAGGAATTAGAGTGGGCGCATTTATAAAAATATTCAAATTTTAGCACATGTGCTAACAAGGACCCGAACTAGGGGATTCTATCCTCCCTGTGAGGTAGCAAAGAACCCCGTAGACCAAGTTCCTGGTCCATTGGGTTGGTCCCAAGCTTTTCCTGAAATCCCCAACATGCTCTAAAAACAAAAACTGAATTGATACTGAAAACAAACTAAAAAATTGCGAAATGAAATGCTCGCCATGTCGAGCTTATTCACACCTACCTACCTACCCTACTTGACCGAACATTAATGCCCAATCAAGTAAATTCGGACTTCCAATGCAGCCAGTCAAGCAATTGATCTAATGATTGGGATTTTTCGGCATGCTTGATCCAAATCAGAAAGGAAGAACGGAATGGTAAAAGGTTATGATATAAAACTTGATCTTTACTGCACACACATAACCCACCATTCCCACTGCAAAGCTTCTCCACATATTCAACTACTGGGTCATGACAACCTTAAAAAATTTCTTTTATGCACCTGCCATGACAAAGCTGCTCCAACTGTAACTCCTCTAGGACCCTGCCAAACTGCTTTTCAAAGGAATCTTGAAGAATGTGTTCATGATAATTTGCAAATGAGAGATCCACTTCTTCATCTAAAATCTCAGAATTAAGAACCTTATTCCTTCCAAGTGTTTCAAAAGGAATATCATTGTGTTTTTCAATGGAATCAAGAAAAATAATTTCTGAATCTGAAAAACATAAAGAAATATCCCATTTTGAATCCTCCTCTTCTTCTTGGTGATCCAATCTATTATTGCAGTTTGCTGGTTCTTGAGGTGCATCATCCAAGCAGCCATCCTCACGTTCATCATATAAAGGAAAGCTGTAATATTCTTTAAAAACATCACTAATAGAAATTTCAACATGTTGATTGCAATCCTCATAAAGAAAATTGGGATGACTCTCTTCATGTACATCACTAGGATGATTATCTTCTTGCTCATCAAAATAAGGGTTGGAATGCAGAGTAGATTCTAGTTGTTCACCCTTCTCATCTTCTTCTTCAGGTTTTAACCTCTCAGGGAAAACTATTGTTTTTCTCATAGGCTGGGATTGATTACATGATTGCTCGCCCTCTTCATTATCTATTTCTGAAAATGTCATATCCTCAAATTTTTTTGTTTGCTTAGAGGCTCTTAATATTTGTTTTAGATTTTCAAATGAGGAAAAACACAATCGCAAATAATTGTTTTCAACATGCTGATTACAATCTTCGTAAAGAAAATTAATAGGACCCTCTTCCTGTACATCACCTTCCTGCTCATCATATATAGGCGGGCTAAGAATTTCGTTAAAACCACCACTAACATAGTTTGAAACAAGCTGATTGCATTCTTCATAAAACATATTATGTCTTTGAAGAAATTGTTGGCGCAACATGGTGATTTCTGATTAGTCAGAGGCATCCTCCTCTTCTAACAAAATTTCAGAAGTCGAATGATATGAGGAACAATCTGATTGACAATCCCCACTTCCTTCCTGGTCACGCAAAGATTGAAAAGAATGCTGCAAACTATCACCAGTTTTAGAAAAATAGGTATAGCTGGTTGAGTCAGAGTTTTGGCTTATTTCCATTTCGGTCAAGCAAGACATTACCAAATGCTAAGGATTTTCTTGGATACCATGGCAATTGGTTTGTCTTTCTTTTTGAGATGACTATTCATGTAAAATTTCTAAAAGCTCATCATCCAAAGACTCCTCCACACCATACATGTTTTTCAACTGTTCAATGAAACCTTTATCATGCATGCAACAATCTTGAATTAGCAGCAAGAAAGGGTATTGATCTTTAAAACTCTCATGAAATAGTGAATGAAAGTCTTTAAAGGAATATAAAATTTCTGCTGGTAATTCCTCGTACCATGACCTTGCATTTCCTTCTAAACTAACCATGAACATTTTCATTAAATAATCCTCATGCAATTCAACTCCCAGCTTATATACATGCTTATGAAATCTAACCAAATGAAGGGCAACATCATCACCCTTTTGATCTTTCAATCTTGGAAGATATGCTTGCCAATCTATATTAGGTATTCGATTTGGAAAACCATGAATGTGAGCACGATTCATAGGAGCATACCTTACAGCTATATAACTCATCTTGATGATGAAGAAATTGAATCACTCAAACTTTGCAAACCCCTTTGATAGTGGAGTTGCCATATAACATTATGAAGACTGGATTCTTTGCAGATGGAGTCTCCAGGTGAAAGATGCATGACCTTCTTGATGTTTGACTGTTGTTCACTATCAACAATCAAATATGCAACTTTGTAGCTCATACCGAGGGGAGATTTTAACCTTTGTTCCCTAGTATGGTTGTCAGTATTTCCCAGTGGAGTCACCTACCAAAAAATTTGAGTGGAGTTGCCAGAGCATATACAACCAGCATGTGTCTAGGACCGGTTGCTCAACCAGGCCTTAGAACTAAAACAATGTCGTTTTCCCAAGGAGATAATAGTGATTATTCCCCGGCAACGACGCCAAGATGTTATCACCCAATAATTTTCCTATGGTTGTGGTAGGAGAATCAATGGAGTAACCATTTCAAACCAATCTTTAGACTGTATTCTAGCCTATACAGTCAGAGAGGGCTCTCTCTTTGTCATAGGGTCATTCACATATACATTTGGACTTAAACAAGCATTCAGAAGGATAGATTTCTGATAAGAAAAAAATGTATGTAATTTAGAGTTTGTAAGACAAACAAATGTTAAATGCCATTGGGAAATGGAGTCACAGCCTGAATCATTCAAGGGAATTATAGTGAATAATGAGCAACGATTTTCCTTTTGTAATCTGAGGCAAAGTGGGTGTTATATTCAATCAAATATCTTCAAGTGGTGGTAGGAGAAAGGAGAAAGAGCCCAGTGAAAGCAAGAGGAACCTATCTATGGATGAATCTCTTGTAAACACCTTTAGCAGAAGCAACACTAAGGATAATGACAGAAATGGAGAATCTAACAAAGGATGAATTCCACAACAATCATTATAAACACATTACGAATTCCATTTCTGATGCAAGGAGCGCTTAATAAAACGAATTCCTCACATACAACTAGAAAGCATTAGCAGAAACTTACACATATGAAAATGATGAAAACACGAACCACAAACTGAACATGTAACACCGTGATGAATCTCAGAAAAGCAGAAGAATATTTCTCATTAACATTTCCAAAAAATTTGCAGAACTACAAAAACCAGGCACACAGGGCTTCAAAAATGAAAGTCCAACCCCCTTTCTTTCTATATTGAGGTTACATTTATAGTGTCATGGGATCCCGAGACCAACCTCAAAACATAGCCAAAAACAGTTACAAATCGGGAATCAAACCCGCACACACAAAATCCTGACAAATTCCTATTTGGCAGATTCGCCATGATCACGAGCAAATCGGGAAAGCACGCTGGGATGCGCGTGATGGAAAAAAATGGAAAACTAGACACCTGGGCTCAGGCCTATTGGATGAAAATGACTATTTAGAGCATCTCTGGACATCCTGGAACGATTTCATTCATCCTTGTATCTTATATCTGCGGAACAACCTCAGTCGTTGATCTTTAACACTTCCAAGAAAGTTGCAGAACTACAAAAACCAGGCACACATGGCTTCAAAAATGAAATTCCAACCCCCTTTCTTCCTCTATTGAGGTTACATTTATAGCATCATGGGCTCCCAAGACCAACCTCGAAACATATCCAAAAAAAATTACAAATCGGGAATCAAACCCGCACACACAAAATCCTGACAAATTTTGATCTGGTAGATTCGCCATGATCACGAGCAAATCAGGAAAGCACATTGGGCTGCGCGTGATGGACAAAAATGGAAAACTAGAAACCTGAGCTTAGGCCTACTGAATGAAAACGACTGTTCAGAGCATCTCTGGATAGCTTGCAACTATTTCATTCATCATTGTATCTTCAATCTGCGGAATCAACCTCAGTCGTTGATCTTCAACATCATCAAATCTCAGCTATCGAAACCAGCAGGGTGTACAATATTTCGTAAATTGGGAGATCTACTTATCCCGTGCGCATGTTTTCCATTTTCTGCACCGTCAATCTTAGACATAATTTTTCCTAACTGTTGATTTGAGATAAAGCTGCGGGCTGCGGAAAGCGGAAGGCGGGATTGCGACTTTTCATAACCAAAATTTCATATTTCAACTTTCTGCCTTTCCGCTCCCTTCTGAGCCATTGATCTTTGGAGGAAGCTTTCTGGACCGTCGATTTTGCGGATCGCGGAAAGCAGGATTTCAACTTTTTTCGCAACCAAAACTCTGTATTTCCGCTTTCCGCTTCCGCCTTTCTGCTCGTTTCTGAGCCGTTGATCTTCGGCGAAAGATTTTCGGACCGTCGATCTTGTGGATCGCGGAAAGTGAGATTCTAACTTTTTACAAACAAATTTTTGTATCTTCCGCTTTCCTCTTTTTCCTTTCCACAAAATAGCAGAAAGCGAAATGCAGAAATACCAACTTTTATAACCAGATTTTGGCCCTTCCCACTTCCGTCTTTTTGCTTCCCGCTTTCTCCTGGAATGTTGATTTATCTCGGAGTCATTCTTGAACGTTAGATCTCGGACTGCGGAAATAAAAAATTGAGTTTACCACTTTATAACCAATTTTTTGTCTTTTCCGTTCATCCACTCCCGATTTTTCTTTGGCGAAAATGACTTTCAGCCTTTGATATTCTCTGCTATGCATCCAGGTCGTCCATTCCGGTCAGCTTTTAACCTTGATTAGATTTTTTATCTAGGCTCATTTCCAAGGTCGCGCCTAAGGGTTTTTTTTAATGTTTTCTTTGCTTCCGACCAGGATCGGATCCTTCAGAACCTGCATCAGCACTCACTCAGGTTATATGACATGGGAAATTTTTGACCTTATCCATTATTTTCAGTGGCTTATCCTTTTGGAAAGGAATTAGAGTGGGCACATTTGTGAAAATATTCAAATTTTAGCACAGGTGCTAATAGTCTCTATTTAGTGATCTTAGATGGAGTTATAGTACAATTAAATATTGTATTGCACTCTTCACCTACACTTGATACTAGGGTGTTAAGTGCACGTGCCTGGTACAAACTTGTACGTGTTATATTTAATAAACCCATAAGTGTGTGATGAGTTGATATCATAAGAAACTTTACTTCATCAGCTTCAAGCATGACATTATCTAGGCTTGTAGTTATGAAATCAACATTATCCGAGAAATTAACATTAGGAGATTCAAATCCTGGATGAAGCTTTGCTTCAATTTATGGGATTAAAAAAATGGGTTCATTTAAAATCAACTAGAAATTTAGGCCTCTCGATAATAACACTAGAAACATTTGATGATTCATGCTCACTAAAATACTTTTTCCTACCACAATGCCAACCTTTATTACATGCTTATAAACATTGTCATTCAATGCCCAATCACAACTACAGGAAAATAAATAAATTAAACCTTGTATATATGACCTTATACCAGGTATCATGAGTAACCTTATTTTGGCTATGAACCCTATATTCGTTGTTATTTTTTCATCACAGACGCATTCTTCATCTAGGATTTCATTTGCTTTGCACTCACATCTAGCTAATTGTTCATGGGATTTCCTAGGTCGTATACTACCAACTTCCTTTAAACATTGCTTATGAATGTAATATGGTTCCACATTTTCCAACAACACATGAACTAACAAGTCAACCCACCTGTGGCATGCATTGTTCTTCTCATCAAGGTACCTTTGCTTTATGTACCTATGGTATGACTTAATCGCATTATTTGAGTCTTGATTTGAATGGGGAAAATTTCTATAAGATTTCTTCCACATATATGGAAAATGAAGGGGGTTAGAGACAGAGCAAGGACTAAAAATATTGCAGTAGAGAACTAGAATATAATCATGACACAAAGCTACAAAAAAACACTTACAAATTTTATTGTTGTCTACACAGGTGGTTTTTAAATACTCCAATTTTTTTATTGATCTTAGAATTCATCAAAGATCCTTGTAACTTCTTTTTGCATTGAGTTATCATCCATACATGAATGTATGATTTCCCATAAAGTACGAAAAAAATGAGACAAAATTAAAACATTCTTCATCCATGCACGACAAACATGCCATACACATAATATTATTGATGAATTAGTCAAACACTTGAAATGACATTACACTAAAATATATTAACATATGTATATACGTAATGAAACATTATTCTTCTCTCCCCGTCCACTCTAAAAATGATTAAGCAAGTCACCTTAAATCCTTAATCTCAGCTGCAATATCATTTGTAATAAAATCACGAACATGCCAATATCGATGTCCTTTCATTATGATGTTAAATAATTTTGATAACCATTTTTTAATATCCTCTGTAGTATTACACGATGAATTAACCCAATATATTGGGACACCATTATGATGCTTGTTCAAAACCATAAATGTATAAAGTTGGTATTGCATTACAAACAACACATAATTATATTTAAAGTCCACACATAGGAAATCATTTTATCAATTATAATTAAATGAGATTCATGAGAAATGTGTACTCACCTGGCATATTTGTTCATTTTGAATGTTGAGTCCGTGGATATAAAATTATTGTGTGAGTATTTCACCATCATTGATGGCATCCAACTTGTTTGTATACCGATGATAAATGGAATGTTTTGCATAACAATCCACACTAGTTGGATCACTTTGGTCCTTCACATATTCTTGTCTTTTTATATAAATGTACATGTTTAAAATATCTTGTCTGGTTTCCAATGCATCTCCATCTATCCCGATGAACAATTGCCTAGATTCATGCTCCACGCCATAAATTAATTTATCCCATATAATTGTGACATTGAAACCATCTTCAACCATCTTCAACCATCTTCTTTACATTGGGTCGCATATCATATGTTAGATGTGGTGCAAAGTCCGAGGCCTACCAACTGCATCCTTCCCATGATACACAACATCAGATTTATAAGTATGCCTACATGTTGTGTATGTAATAACAACATCATTTGGTCTAAGGCAAAGTCGACACACAATGAAGTGGCAATGGCAACCAACTTTAATGCTTTGACGCAGACTACTATTCTTCTTTGTAGTTTCAAGTGCAATCGTTGTAAGCCTATCATCTCAAACTTTATGAGTGGAATTCAGACCATATGCACAACAATATCTATCATATATATTTACAATAAATAAAAAATATAGACGCCTGTTTTTATCGATTAACTCAAATGATAAATTAAAAAAATATCTAAGCATGTTTCACACAACCAATTATGAGTAATTATAAAGACTCACATAGCATACTCCAAATATGTGTCAAAATGAATATTTGTGATCTCCTCAACTTTTCGGGTTTGACGAGTATGGACAACAAATTGAGTAGGGGCAGTTTCTCTCGCTTGCTCTCCTCTAATAAAATCCTCAAGTCTACAATATGGAATAATTGCAAGTTGGTCCCCCCAAATTCTGTCCATGTGAAATCTTCTATGGAAAAATCTACCATATCTTCTGGATATTCAACTTCCAACTCATTAATTTCCTCCCACTTGCCCATTATAAAACCTCTACAGAATCACATACAAAAATAAAATCTTTATAAAGTATTATAATAGAACTTAGAAAATAATTAGTTAAAAGGTACATACACAAACAAAGTAGGAAATAATGTGATATCTTCACTAAGCTCTCAATGCAGGACTTCGTATAGGTACTTATGCTTAAGTCTAAATTTGGTTTGCTAATTTCTTTTCAGTAAGTGACGGTAATTGATAGAATTACCCTCAACAAGAATTTTATCAATTTCCTATCCATAAGCATAATCTTGATGGATTTCCTTATTTTATTGGAGCCATTATCATTATGAAATCCTGGAGAGACACATCAAATATTACACCCAACACCTTCCATAGATCATGGCCCTCTTATTTACCCACAACATCTTCTAACAAGTTATGCATATAAACATTCCATAGCATCAAATGAGTACAAATTCTAGACTAAGTGGCAATTCGAAACATAGTTCCTATATTACAACTACACCGTCTAACGTTATATGTCCGCGTGGATTATTTGAGCTTGACATCCCTATTACAAATTATAGTATTTCCAACTAAGCATAGTGGCACAATCTTAGCAAGGTTCAATCAACATTTTATGGTAGACAGTGGGATATGTGCATGGGGTATGCCCAACATAACCCCGCCGTTAACCTAATTTACGCATCTGCCTCGTCCATTGGAATTGAATGAGACTATCAAATCCAAAATCGAAGCATTTTGAAGTGGAATTGTATTGTGCGATAACATGTTGGATTTTGCAGCTAGAGATTCCTTTGTTGAAGTAATTGTCTATTGGTTTACTTTTTCCAATCATCATACACATTCATATTCAAAATTTTATTTTATAGACATAATTATCTATTGCTTAATATTTCATATGAACTAGCACGACCACTTAACTTATGGTTAGTAAACATTGATAAGCTACAAGATAAGTGCCACAAACAATTTATATGTTACTTTTTCTCCATGTGTAGCTGTAATCACTTGTTGTTTATGTTTAGCTACATGTTATGACCCACGTTCTTCTAATTAAATGGGTTGTCTCCCACAGACTACCTGTTATCCATGCATTAGCTACTGGTTATCTTTACATCAGATGCCAGTTATCCTTGCATCAACCATTAGTTAAATCCATGCATCAACTACCAATTATTTTTTATATCCATGCATCAAATACTAGTTATATATTTTTTTTCTTCATAATTATTTATTTCGAATTTGGAACGATGCCTTATATAAAATCAATATGGAATACAAGAATCTATCTTCCTCCTTCAAATTTTCCACAAATATCTTTTCATGGTAGGAATCTTTTTCAATCTTATTTAAGACACCATGATAATGAATACATTGCATCACTAGCAAGGCCAATTTATTATAAATTTCATTGCATAGTATCATTGTATGTCAATTAAAGAGAAACACATAAGGCATAATTGATTAAGGATGATCACATTCAAACCATATTGGCACTATTAGGTGAAGGAAGAAATGGAGTTCTTGACTATCAATACTTTGGGAGACGCTTATGTGTTTACATCAAAATTCAAATCGAAGTTGAAGAGCCTTAATGGTTAAGAAAATAGGCAACCCTAGAAGCGATAAGATGAATTTGAAATAAGACTACTAGATTCCAAGCTTATTGTAGTCAAATATAAGGGCAAAGGAAAGTTCCATTAGAAGCATAAGCAACAAGGAGAAGGATCTCAAGCTATTGGTGTGTGTCCTTCCTGCAAAAAAATACCCCAATTGCATGATGGATAGTAGTTACAATTCTAGCCCCAATTAACTTTAATTCCAATAGAGACAAAGTTCAAAAGTGTATGAGGGAGAAGTCTAAGTGAGTCCTCAACTTGGACCTACATGTAGCACTTCAATAAAATAATAAACAAAATTTAACAGTGTCCATCCTAACCTAAAGTTTAAAAAAGTAACAAGGAGAACTGTAATTACATATGTTGAAAAAACTTACACATTGATGTACAACTTATTAGGTATGATAGACTTTGAAAAAGATTTGTTCCAAGAATATCAAACCTAGTTTGACCATTAATCCAACTATTGAGAGGGGAACCTAAGAAATATGTATTCACTTAAAGAAATAAGACAATACCAATAATTTGACAAAGATAAAGATATATACCATACTTATCGTGATACTAGATAAATTCAAAGGTAAGATGTATTTTATTAATAAAACACTCATCTAAATGATATAATGTAACAATTAACTAAAAGCCTTATAATGTGAAGAAGTTGTTGAAATAAAAGCAATAAAAACATCAAAATGTAAATTAAATACCGTATAAACATAACATCTATCCATTAAACTTTAAGTTTAAATGTTTATATAGCAAAGTGCCTCTTAAACGCAACCTTTAAACATTTAAAAAGTTATTTAAAATTAGCCAAAACTTTTAAAGATAGGGTTCCTTTAATCATATTTAACTCTGCTTGTTCTAATGGAAAATCCATCATTTTGAATTAAAGATTGAAAGGAGATTACATTTATCAATTGCACATTATATTTAGATATTTATTAAACATTTCATTTATGTTTCATTAAAAAAACAATAGATATTATATTTCTACTTCATTAATTTTTTCACAATGACTAAGTGCTTGTGTTGCCTGTAGTCTAAACATTCCACGATTTCGAACATAAAATTTTGTTTTTTCCAGCATGATTTTGAAAAAATCAGACAGAAAATTAATCCTGGTTACAATTGTCAAATTCTAAAATTTTAAATTTCCTAAGAGTTTTTGATGGTGTTGAATCCATTTCTACCATCAAAATCACCAGTAAAACACAGTATAATTCAGATTTTGCAAAAAAAAAATAACTCCTTTATATTGCAATTATTTATAAATATTTATTTTTTATTAAACAAAATCTACACGATGATAATATCCCTAAGCCTTGTACATATAGAAATAAGTTATCCATAATTAAGTCAAGTCAAATTTTTAATCCAAAAAAGTGGTCAAAACCAAATCCAAAAATGTCCTAAAATTTAAAAAAAAAAAACATTATCATTTTCATATAATCAAGTCAAAGTCAAATTTTTAATCCAAAAAAGTGGTCAAAACCAAATCCAAAAATGTCTTAAAATTAAAAAAAAAAACATTATCATTTTCATAAAATTAATAAACGTAGTAAATGTATCATTTTCTAAAGCTTTATAATCATCAAAGTCATGGCTTTTAATTTGTATGATAGTTGGGATTATATATATATAAAATTAAACCTCATATTAGATAAATATTAACTTAAATAAATAGAAATATAATTAAATATAAATTTATAAAAAATTATAATTTATTAATAAATAAATTATATTTTTATTGGATAAATTTATAATATTTTTTATAATTTAATAAAAAAAATATGATATCATTATTTTTTAATAAGAAATATTATATAAATATATAATAATTTTTATAATCTAAAAATAAAAAAATATTATATCATTATTCTTTAATAATATTTTAAACAACAATAAAATAATAAATAACAACAATAATGTTAAATATCATTCATACTTTTAGATATTCTTAAAAAAATAACATATTACATTACAATGTTAATAGGTCAAATTAAGAAAATTCACTCAATTATAAATAAAGTAAAAAATAAAAGTGATAAAATAAAACAGCATAACTCTAATTTTAGAGTAAACGTGGGGATCAAATTGACATGGTGTCAATCTTTGTATATGCTTTCAAGTAAAGATTATGACACATCTTAATATGAGTTGTGCAAACAATTGCTTGCTTAAACTATGGCTTTGCTAAAGGTTTGAATACATGTTCATAGTGCTTAAGCTATGGTCTTTCTAAGGGTTTAAATCCTTGTATTTTACAGTTCGCGAGATGGTAATAGAAAATTCATAATTGGTTAATACTAATTTTGTAAGACATAACTCACTATAGCCCATTAGAGTGAGAAGACAGAGGCCTCATAAACACTAAGTTACTTATAATCTTTAAGCTTCATTTATTTAAAAGATGGTGAAACTTATTTAACCATCAGAGTCTTCGCTTTTTCGGTCCTTCCTCACATTCCTCGGGAAAAATGAGAAGTTCAATGGTTAAATAAATTTTGTCCTTAAAAGACAACAAGTGCTATAAGTTTAGCTTTGAATTAAAAAATAACTACAATAATTTCGATTTATTCTACTCTCCTAATCCAAGCTATACTTTCTTGTTGATGACCAAACTTCCTATGCTCGTTAGTGCTCATTGTTTCCTAGAGTTTCTATGCTTGTTGCTACTCATACTTGACCAAGATTCATATTCTCATTGACAATGTTGAAGGAGCGACTAGCAATTAGATCAGTTACAAAGAGTCATCAATAGGTCACCAACACTTGTGTCACCTACAAGGTAGCCATCAATAGGATAGTTCATCAACAAAGATCTCAACTTCAGAGAGTTCATTGAAAAAGAGGGAAAGTTCTGAATCCGAAAAGTTTAAAACTTTATACAAGTCACCTTCTTTGGCTACGCTTGCAGGTTCGTTGTATCTAGGCATGTCTTTTAAATTTTACTAGCTTTAGTATACACCGAATCTTTAAAATAATTAAATTATATCAATTAATGCAAATGCACTTAAATAAATGGCATTGCATGAAGCTCGACGGGTTAGATCAAGTGTTCGAGTGTTGTAAGTTGTGAGCAGAAGGTCTCGGAGTCAAATTCCCGGGTGGCTATACATTGCTATATAAGGGCCTCACTTGATGTCCCCATCGGGTTAGCTATATAATCAGAGCCAATGGGGTGAGGCCCCTTAGGGTGGCCCCCTGTGACTTGTTCCTATAAATGTAGCAATCTCCACTAATAGGTGAACCACAATTGAAGACAAAAAAATGACAATGCATGAGAATGATGAGAAAATATGGCGAGCTCCCCATGCCAGATCTTAGCCCCAAATCTCGTTCTCAATCACAGGACAACGTATCTCTATCCCTCGGGACGACATATCTTTATCTGGATTGCACCAACGTCACGTCGACTCAGCTGGTGAGAAATGTTGCATGATGCAGGTTTGTACGCATCCTTGGCATGGAAACCCCATTATGGAAAAAAATGGATTCAATGGAAGCTTCCTCGTTAAGAGAGCCCTACAAGGAGAAAGAAGTGAAGTCGCCTACAAATATTCTCACGCTTCTAGGATAAGTACGTAGCCACAATATAATTTCCACACCATTCATGAAAATGTCAAATTCAGACATGGAGTCATCTGAGTAGTCTACCCACTTGACCTCAGAATACATCCCACAAATTGACAAAGCGTACCCACACATTAGACATACAAAACCCAAACACCTGCATCCAATAGTGAAATACCACTTAGGTCAACTGACTTGAAATTGAACTCTCCAAGCTGAAGATGGGTGACTTTGACACAGAAAGGAGTGTTGGACATTGGGTTCAACGCTCTCCGTGAGTTTTGTGACATGGACTAATTGCCTCCCGAGATCCTAACTCTGACGATTGTGGCAGAGATTAACCCCTGTGGGTTTTGGTCTAACGACAATCGTGAGTCCAACAAAAAGTTTATCGCAAGACTTAAAAGTATGAAGATTAGCATTAATCAAATAGACAAAAAAATAATTCTAAAACTTGTAGTATTGTTTTGAATAATCTCTCTCCAACTTTCAAAACATTTGCTCTTATATTCTAGAGCAGTCCTTTTCTGGTGACTCCTCTTGAGGAGATTTTTACTAATCTCATTCAACATCAAGTTACTTTTTAAGAATATGCAAGAATTATCCCTCTAATATCAATCCCATCTAAAGGTAGAATTATCTCTTATTTTTATTTACCAACATACACCGATAAAAAGGTGGGATTTTGGTTGAAACAATGGGTTACAAGAATAGGAGTGATGGCTTCAAGGTGTCGCCTCAAGATATTATGACAGATTCAATCATATGTGGAAGTTGGAGAAAACTCCTTCCTCAAAGAAAAAGGTTTGTTGCAATTGTACCCAATGATAATGATTCTAGAGCTATGGATTTATCATCTCGATCATGCTAATAATGGAATTTTGAAACATATTAGTTGACTACATATGGTTGACAACCTTTGACAAAGTGAACCACCCAGTGGCTACACTAAATAAAATTCAAGCCTGCTACCTTTATGACCTCACCACTCATAAGGTGGTTGAATATAGAGAAGTTATTTTTGACAAGGCTCCTACTCATTGTTTGGTAAGCATTTTTCCATTACTTCTTTCATTAGATTATACTCATCATGCTTCCATGGATCATGTTGGTTCTCATCACCATGTAAGTGCTCTTCTAAAGGATTTCTATAATGTTTTAATCGACCCTTCTCCTTCACAATGTCGTGTTGGTCCTCCCTCTACTTCTACAAGTACTCTCTCAAATATAGGTTCATATCACTAAAGTTGTAGACCCTATTGATGATTCATTCCTTGAAGGAAACAAGGTTTGTTGCTATGCTAGCTAATGCCGATGACACCAACGTGTTAATACATTGACATCTCGATCACACAAATTATGGATCTTGGAGACATGAGTAAACTACATATGGCTTATGACCTTCCATAGATTGAACCCACCTAGTATCTACAATGAAACGTTTCAAAGATATTGCCTTTATGACCCACCACTAACAAGGTGGTTGAATATAGAGAGGTTATTTTCATGAGCTTCATACTTATTGTCTGTTGTGATCTTTCCCATTACTTCTTTCAAAAGATTATACTCAACATGAGTCCATGGATATTATTGCTTCTCATTCTAGTCCAAGATTCATGTCATGTTTTAATGGACCCTTGTCCTTTATAGTGTGATGTTGGTCTTCTCTTTACTCTACGAGTACCCTCTGAAGTAATCCTTCCATAGTATCTAGGCAGAACCCTATGGATGATATGGACCCTATTGATGACTCATATAGTCTTCTTATTGCAAATGTCTCTTCACTTTTCCAAGATAGTCTTGATAACATGTCATCAAATGTTCATGTTGCAAATGATACTATTTTCAATGGATTAGCCAACGCTAATGTTTTAGATACCCCTGACACTTCAACTCCATTACTCAATGATGATGGTGACACATTGCACACTTCCCTTGTACCAATTACTCTACATACACATGGGTAAATACCTATACTTGCGTGGCTTATCTCCACTCCTGTTGACACAACGTAGTTTATTATTGGTCCACTTGTGTGTTATTAAGAGGAATCTCCTCCACCTCATGCCCTTCTTGCATTGCTTTCAAAATGAATCTAATGTCACTGAGATTCTTGGTAGCCCATTTTAACACTATCAAGAGGCAAAATATTATCCACCACCAACCAATATTCATTATTGTAATGTCCTACTAAAATACAACATCACCCATCTAAATTACTATGGAGCTTAGTGTTGATCATTCATGATCTAGATGCTTTTATGAAGGAGCAATGTCGAGTTCAAGGGGGTTGACCTAGCCCTTTGATCAATATTACGAGGGGTGGGGGGACTAAACTCTGCAATTATGTATTGTAATGACTTCTCCATGTGCCCCCCTGCTCAACTCAATGGGGGGTGTTGGAATTATTAGCACAATGCATACAGATGCCATGACCCAATCATATGTATCAATTATGTAGTAGATATTATGTCTAAGGCCACACTCTTTATTTTATTTATTGTATTACTAGGTATGATTACAATTGACCTTGTCAAACTTAATATATAGGCTCAATAACCCTCTTTGGGGTGTGTCTTTGTTTCGAGGGCCCATAGCCCTCCCTTTTAGGGATGCCTCACTTGAGTTGTGTATAGATACACAACTCAAGCTCTCATCTTGTGACATTCTTAATCCCTCTTATAAATTATTTTGTGCCTAAGGGTACCTATATCTTTGATGTTATAGTTTTTGGCATTTCTTTATTTTAGTACTTATGCATTTCTTATGTAACACACTTTACTTGCATTGTTCTCTCTCTCGAGCTAACTAGGGTTAATTATCTCTAGCACAACTATGATTGAATAATGATTGAATTTGGGTTTGTTTTTGGCACCATTCCATTCCCTATTTTCATTTGTGAATCTCCATAGATGTGAGAGTTGATCCCCCAAGATACAATAACATTACAAATCCTACATTGGTACACAACATGAAGCTTCCACATATAAGTTTGTCCAAATAAGATCACAAACTTCCACGTGATGCAATGTCACGACTCACATGGTGTAATGTCCTCTTCTGCTTAGGCATTGAGGACCAACCTACTAACCTATGTGATTCCTATAGGTTCGAGCGGGTACTGACAGTCAAGGAATCAGCCGAAGACTGATGCAATATATAGAACATCTAGGGCATCAATATTATATCACCATTGGGTCGAAGAGGGCCACTAGAGCCAAAGGCCACCTGCATGCATGACATCCGAGCATTATTTAATGATGCATGCACCCGATTAAGTCTCCATGCACATGCATGCAAGTCAACTGCAAATTAGAAGATAAAGTGACCTAATTAGGTCAAAAGTTAGGGTTTTCGCAATTGAGAGTTATAAAAGAAAGATAAAGTGAATGGAGAAGTCACTTATGTGATAATTGATTTGTGGGTCAAATTGGAGAGCTCGGCGAGCTAAGTTGGGGTTGAGCGCATGCTCAGCTAACTCTGCAATATCCCAAACTGATATTTTCATGTTTATGTGTATACTGTAGATGGCTAATAGACTTACTCCTTAATCAAATAAGAAAGCAAACCCCGAACTTTGCATGCATGCAGTTGCATGCAAATATGTGCCCTAGAAAAATACTGAGATGCTATAAAATATGAGAAATCAATGCATGTACATACCAATATATAAATCAGCTGATGATGAAGAGACTGGTCCCAGCATGCAAGGATTCTGCCGGAGGAATAAGGAGATACACCAAATCGTCCTCCACGGGTGAATGCGCCCTCCTCTCAAACTATAGAAGCTCCAGAATAATAAATAAGCTGCTGGTGGAAGCTCAGATGATGTGCACTAGGGTTATAATACCCCTCTGATGATGATGGAAGCAGCATGCGAAAGTTCTGAACCCTGTGGGTAGGAAAACGAATTGCTTCGTCTCTAATCACAGTGACACGGTGTGACGGTGAAACCCTCTGGCTGGATGAATAATCAACCTCTCGGAATAACTGCTGAATGTAACCTGATGATGAACCAGTGCTGAACCTGGATGATCCAACCTGATGATGAACTAGGGCAGATAGATTTCGCTGCCGAAATACACCAGTTAGTTGAGCATGCACTCAACCCCAACTTAGCTCGCCGAGCTCTCCAATTCGACCCCACAAATCAATTATCACATAAGTGACTTCTCCATTCCCTTTATCTTTCTTTTATAACTCTCAACTGTGAAAACCCTAACTTTTGACATAATTAGGTCACTTTATCTTCTAATTTGCAGTTGACTTGCATGCATGCACATGGAGGCTTAATCGGGTGAATGCATCATTAAATAATGCTCGGATGTCATGCATGCAGGTGGCCTTTGGCTCTAGTGGTCCTCTTCGACCCAATGGTGATATAATATTGATACCCTAGATCTTCTATATATGGCATCAGTCTTCGGTTGATTCCTTGACTGTCAGTACCCGCTCGAACCTATAGGAATCACATAGGTTAGCGGGTTGGTCCTCAATGCCTAAGCAGAAGAGGACATTACAGTCCTCCCCGCTCGAATTTTCTTGTCCTCAAGCAACTGTAAAGCTAGGTGTTGTAATACTTGTTCTGCCTCCCAAGTAACCTCCTCTATAGGCAGACCTTTCCACTGAACTAGGTAATCTCTGATGATTTTGTTCCTTAGTTTCCACTCTCGCACCTCTAGGATGCGCTCTGGAATTAGAACCAATTGCCCCTCGTCATCAAGGGGAGGGAGCTCGAAATATGTAACAATATGTTTAACAACCACCTTCTTGAGATTGGAGACATGAAATACGTTGTGAATCTTGCTCTCTGGGGGTAGTTCTAGCTCATATGCTACCTCTCCGACCTTCCGAATTATCTTGTATGGACCATAGAAACGAGGTTGGAGTTTTTCTGCTCCTTTCTTTTTAAGAGATGACTGTCGATAAGGCTGGAGGCATAAATAAACGAAGTCTCCCACCTCAAAACTGCGCTCAACTCTATGCATGTCTGCATATATCTTTTGTTGATTCTGAGCAGCCTGTATGTTCTCCCTGAGTATCTTGAGGATATCTTGACCCTCCTAAATCCACTCCTTGGCCTTGGGGGCCCTGGTATCGCCAAATATCCGGTCTTCAAAAGTGGAAGCATCATACCCATACAGGGCTCGAAAAGGGGTCATCCTAATGGTGATATGGTAGGTGGTGTTGTAACAATGTTCACCCAAGTGTAACCATTTGATCCATGTCCTCTGTTGACCTGATACGTAATTTCTCAAGTATCCCTCAATCCATTTATTAACAATCTCTGTCTGCCCGTCACTCTACGGATGATAACTTGTGCTCATGGCTAACTCGATCCCCACTAACCGGAAAAGCTCTTGCCAAAAGGCTCTTGTGAATTTGCTGTCCCTGTCACTGACAATGGTCTTGGGTAACCCATGGAGTCTAAATACCTCTCTGAAAAATAGTTCTGCTACGTGTGCTGCTGAATAATCTGATGATATGGAAAAGAAGTGAGCAAACTTAGTCAATCTGTCCACTACTACGTACAAGCAGTCTCTGCCTTGGACCTTGGGCAGCCCAGTAATGAAGTACATAGAAATGCTCTCCCATTTCTGCTCAGGAATAGGTATGGGATGTAGTAAACCAGCTGGGTGGATGTGCTCTATTTTGTTTTGTTGGCACAAGCTGCACTCCCTCACATGGTGTATCACATCTTTCTTGAGGCCCTTCCATGAGAACCTTTCTCTAATATGTCTGTAGGTCTTGAGAAACCCTTGATGCCCTGCTAATGGTGAATCGTGCGATGCCTGTATCTGAGCTATTTTCCTTGCCAGTTGTGGGCATGCAAAAATTATAAATGAATCTAGGATACCTATACAACATTACTCACAGGAGACAGAGGTATAGAGACAGAGAAGAGGAGTTAGAGGACATAGATATGGGGAACAGAGAGTATCAGTTTGAAAAAGGCAAAGAAACAATGGCCGATGATGATAAAATAGCTTTCAATAGTCTCATATCAGCCATAAAAGAACTCACCACTAGGCAAAAAGGAATGATGAGCACCTTCAGGAAAATGACTGAGAAGAATGGGCCCACCCCACACAATCCCTTATTTCCCAACAATGATAGGGTATCCACCAGCAGTAGTAGGGAGCACTTACATACCAACATGCAGAGCCATCCCCATATATACAAGTCTTTCCGACCTACCATGCCTCAATTCTTAGATAGTCCAGTTGTAGTGCCTCTAGCACAAGCAGATTCAGAAGAACCCATGAGTGCCTATCTGAGAGAATATAGGGCTTTAGGAGAGGGCTTCCATTCAGCCATGACCTTCACTGAATTCTGCCACTTTAAAAGTAAGAACAAACCCAAAGCTTACAATATGCCATTCACCTAGAACTACGAGTTACAACGCACCGTAGGGAAACTAACTATCCCTACCTTTGAGGCCACCCAGGGTGGCCCAGCAAGGAATTGGGTGCAGAAGTTGGATACATACTTCCATCTCAACCCCATAATTGAGGCAGATGCCATTAAATTGGCTACTTTGCATTTGGATGGAGAAGCACATGAGTGGTGGTACCACGGGTTAGTGACACTGGGTCACAACACCATCACCTCATACATAGATTTTACACAGAGGCTCATTGAGTGGTTTGATCGAAAGGATCCAGAGGTACACTTTAGGGAGCTGGCACAACTCAAGCAGACAGGGAGTGCAGATGCTTTTATTTTCTGAGTTTCAGAGGATAGCAGTCATGGTCACAGATATATCAGAGAGCAGGTTGATTATGTTGTTCACTGAGGCTCTCACTGAACCCTTACGGGGATGGGTCAAGTCTTGTAGGCCCACCACCCTAGCAGATGCCATCAGACGGACTAGAGACTTACAGGATGCCGTGCCCAAAAATAGGTTTCCTCCCAGGACCAATGTTCCTATTAAAGATAAAGAAAGGAAACCATGGCCCAAGAAAGAATGGATGGACAATGATACCCGACAGGACCTTAGAAGAAAAACGTTATGTTTCACTTGCTAGAAACCATGGATACCAGGTCACAGATGTTTAGGAAAAGGAAAGGCCTACTACATAGAGGCTTCTTTCGACAGTGAGGAGGATGAGGATTACCAGGATCAGGAGTAGGGCGAGACAACAAAGATATTTACTAAGGGACAGGCCTCAGGTGGTACCATTGCTACCATGATAGGGGTCCTAGATTCCACACTCTTCAGATCAGAGGTACCATACAGGGCCACAGAGTGGGAGTACTGATAGATGGTGGGGCATCCCACAACTTTATTGATGTTGCATGGGTTAAAAAGAGAGACATTCAGACTGAGAGCTTTGATGGGTTTTCAGTAGCAGCAGCAGGTCACACCATGGAGTGTAGTCAGAGGATTCATAAATTAAAGGTAACGCTTGGGAATTATACAGTGATAGAGACATTCTATGTGGTAGATGTACCTAACATGAATGTGCTACTAGGAGTTTAGTGGTTGTATTCCATAGGGAAGTATTCCACAAATTACCAGACCATGGAGATGGAGTTTACAGGAGTAGAAGGACAGAAGGTGGTATTGAGAGGGATGAATACCTATCCTCCCACAGCATTGACATCACACAGGATGGAGGAAGTATCCGGCAGGGATATATTGAGTGGGTTGCAGAGTGTATGGTTACCTTCAGGAAACCACCAGATGAGACCACACAACATCCAACAGATATAGAGGCCTTACTACAGAAGCACAAGGTAGTATTCGGAGACCTTCCAGTAGGTCGACCTCCAGATAGGGGATTTGAGCACATTATTGAGTTAGAGGAGGGGACCCAAGCAGTTATTACCACTCCTTACAGACATCCCAAGAGGTATAAATATGAGATCGAGAGTATAATCAAGGAACTACTCAAGCTGGGATACATCAAACCTAGCTCCAGTACCTTTGCATCAGCAGTAGTGCTAGTGAAGAAAAAGGATGGAACCTTATGCATGTGCATTGATTATAGGGCACTCAATAAGAAGACCATAAAGAACAGGTATCCCATCCCTAGGATTGATGAGTTAATGGATGAACTACAGGGGGAAAAGTACTTTTCCAAAATTGATCTCCACTGAGGGTACCATCAGATTTGGGTTAGGGAACAGGATGTTCCAAAGACCGCTTTCCGTTGCCACTACGGACATTATGAGTTTCTAGTGATGCCATTTGGGCTCACTAATGCACCATCTACTTTCCAATCATGCATGAACCATATCTTCAGGACACACTTGCGTAAATCTATTATGTTATTCTTCGACGACATATTGATATACAGTCGGACTTGGGAAGAACATTTGAGACATCTTGATGAAGTACTTGGTATTCTACAGGAGCAGTCACTATATGCCAAAATGTCCAAGTGTGAGTTCGGCATGTAGGAGATGTTGTACTTAGGACATGTGATAGGGGCCAATGGGGTCCAGGTGCACTTAGAGAATATTCGGGCAATTTTGGATTGGCCTACACCTAAAAATGTGACAGAACTGAGGGGCTTTTTGGGCCTTTGCACCTACTACAGGAGGTATGTCAGCGGATTCTCCAATATGACCGCACCCCTCACAGATCTTACCAAGAAGGGAGCATTTAGCTGGTCGGAGGCATCACAACAAACATTCAAGAAAATGAAGGAGGTAATGAGTTCATGCCTAGTATTAGCTTTAACAGACTTTTCTCAATTCTTTGTGTTAGAATGTGATGCTTCAGAAGAGGGAATTGGGACAGTTTTGATGCAGAACAACCACCCCATTGCATTTGAGAGTAGGAAGCTCAAATACTATGAGCACCACTATTCGATATATGGCAAAGAGATGTTAGCTATCCTCCATGTGCTAACCAAGTTCAAGCAGTACTTAGTAGGTGCCAGGTTCAAGGTTAAGACAGATCACAACAGCTTGAAATACTTCCTAGAGCAGAAAGAGCTAAACGAGAGACAACAAAAATGGGTAAGTAAAATTCAGGCTTATGACTTCGAGATTGAGTACGTAAAGGGGAAGAGCAATGTAGTGGCCGATGCAATTTCTAGACGACCAGCTACTTTATCCCTTATGAGCATCTCATCAGATTGGAGGTCTCATCTTTTGGTTGAGTACTCCAAAGATAAGTTTGCTTGCGAGCTATTGGATGGACAGATTTAGGATGATAGGTACAGGGTCATTGATGATATCATATACTACAAAAATAGAATCTTCTTGGTTCCAGAGTCTCCCCGCAAGAAGAATATCTTACAGGCATCGCACGATTCACCATTAGCAGGGTATCGGGGGTTTCTCAAGACCTACAGATACATTAGAGAAAGGTTCTCATGGAAGGGCCTCAAGAAATATGTGATACAACATGTGAGGGAGTGCACCTTGTGCCAACAAAACAAAATAGAGCACATCCACCCGACTGGTTTACTACATCCCTTACCTATTCCCGAGCAGAAATGGGAGAGCATTTCTATGGACTTCATTACTGGGCTGCCCAAGGTCTAAGGCAGAGGCTGCTTGTACGTAGTAGTGGACATATTGACTAAGTTTTCTCACTTCTTTGCCATATCATCAGATTATTCAGCAGCACAGGTAGCAGAACTATTTTTCAGAGAGGTATTTAGACTCCATGGGTTACCCAAGACCATTGTCAGTGACAGGGACAACAAATTCACAAGAGTCTTTTGGCAAGAGATTTTTCGGTTAGTGGGGACCAAGTTAGCCATGAGCACAAGTTATCATCCGTAGAGTGACAGGCAGACAAATATTGTTAATAAATGGATTATGGGATACTTGAGAAATTATGTATCAGGTCAGCAGAGGACATGGATCAAATGGTTACACTTGGGTGAACATTGTTACAACACCACCTACCATATGACCATTAGGATGACCCCTTTCCGAGCCCTGTACGGGTATGATGCTTCCACTTTTGTAGACCGGATATTTGGCGATACCAGGCCCCCCAAGGCCAAGGAGTGGATTCAGGAGGGTCAAGATATCCTCAAGATACTCAGGGAGAACATACAGGCTGCTCAGAATCAACAGAAGATATATGCAGACATGCACAAAGTTGAGTGCAATTTTGAGGTGGGAGACTTCGTTTATTTACGCCTCCAGCCTTACCGACAGTCATCTCTTAAAAATAAAGGAGCAGAAAAACTCCAACCTTGTTTCTATGGTCCATCCAAGATACTTCAGAAGGTCGGACTGGTAGCATATGAGCTAGAACTACCCCCAGAGAGTAAGATTCACAACGTATTTCATGTCTCCAATCTCAAGAAGGTGGTTGGTCAACAGATTGTTACATCTTCCGAGCTGCCTCCCCTTGATGACGAGGGGCAATTGGTTCTGATTCCGGAGCGCATCCTAGAGGTGCGAGAGCAGAAACTGAGGAACATAATCATCAGAGATTACGTGGTTCAGTCGAAAGGTCTGCCTATAGAGGAGGCTACTTGGGAGGCAGAACATGTATTACAACAGCCAGCTTTACAGTTGCTTGAGGACAAGCAAATTCGAGCGGGGAGGATTGTAATGTCCTCTTCTGCTTAGCCATTGAGGACCAACCCGCTAACCTATGTGATTCCTATAGGATCGAGCGGGTACTGACAGTCAAGGAATCAGCCGAAGACTGATGCCATATATAGAAGATCTAGGGCATCAATATTATATCACCATTGGGTCGAAGAGGGCCACTAGAGCCAAAGGCCACCTGCATTCATGACATCCGGGCATTATTTAATGATGCATGCACCTAATTAAGTCTCCATGCGCATGCATGCAATTCAACTACAAACTAGAATATAAAGTGACCTAATTAGGTCAAAATTTAGGGTTTTCGTAGTTGAGAGTTATAAAAGAAAGATAAAGTGAATGGAGAAGTCACTTATGTGATAATTGATTTGTGGATTCGAATTGGAGAGCTCAGTGAGCTAAGTTGGGGTTGAGCGCATGCTCAGCTAACTGGTGTATTTCGACAGCGAAATCTATCTGCCCTAGTTCATCATCAAGTTGGATCATCCAGGTTCAACACTAGTTCATCATCAGGTTACATTCAACAGTTATTCTGGGAGGTTTGATTATTCATCCAGCCAGAGGGTTTCACTATCATACAGTGTCACCGTGATTAGAGACAAAGCAATTCATTTTCCTACCTACAGGGTTCATAACTTCCGCATGCTGCTTCCATCATCATCAGAGGGGTATTATAACCCTAGTGCACATCATCCGGGCTTCCAGCAACAACTTATTTATTCTTCTGGAGCTTATATAGTTTGAGAGGAGGGTGCATTCACCCGTGGAGGATGATTTGGTGTATCTCCTTATTCCTCCGGCAGAATCGNCTTCACCATCAGCTGATCTATATACTGGTATGTACATGCATTGATTTCTCCTATTTTATAGCATCTCAGTATTTTTCTAGGGCACATATTTGCATGCAAATTTTGGGGTGTGCTTTCCTATTTGATTAAGGAGTAAGTCTATTAGTCATCTACAGTATACACATAAATAGGAAAATATCAGTTTGGGATATTACACATGGTACCCCATATTTGAAAGGCTTGATGCATTGCAAGTGACATTGTTGTCTAACGTAGATGTCTTGTACACAACTTAGCATATGAATGTTTTATCATTGTGCACTCAATATTCTTTGCAACTTCATCTTCTTGTTGCCCTCTATTGAGATCAAGTTCTTTTGGTTGTTGTCAACAATAAAATGTAGTGGTCTCCCCATACAAATCCATATCTACAAGAGCCTAACCTTAATCTCCTATGGTCGATGTTACTAGACTTCTTGAGTGAATAGTAACACTCAGTGCCATGTCGGTGTTCCATCCCCCATCCATGGGATTTTACAATTGAGATTGAACCAAAATTTGTGCCTTTCAACTCAACAAATAAGTGTCTTACACAACATTTGTAATTGTTGTACCAAGGGATTTTATGGGTGTAGCCATTTTCCCATCTTTTGACTTCCCATTCTTTTCATGTTGCTTGGACATTTTTTCTATAGATTGGTTGTTATCCTTGCACTGTCCTTTGTTTCGGTAATTAGTGCCACCTTTACCCCTTTGTGGTGGCAATAATATCATTGATTTTCACATCAATGATTTGTTTTCCCCTATCTTTGGGATTTGGTGGCGCTGACATTGAATCAAAGTCTAAACCTTTTAACTCAACGAATAACAACTATCAATTACAACAGTCATATTTGCCATGCCAGGGGCTTTAACTAGTGTCATGACAATTTGGTTAATGCTTTCACAGGTAGACATTTTAAAAATCGTGGAATTCCTATGGTGAAGGATTAAGACTTTCTCGATGTTTCGGGCAAAGTAGTTCATCCCATCTTCAGGAAATACAGTGAAGGTGCTCTTTTGGATTGTTTCATTTCAAAGAGAAGTATCTCATTCAGCTTCTCTCTACCATACAGGGACAAGATAATTTGGTTAATTCTTTCACAGGTAAACATTTTAAAAATCGTGGAATTCCAGTGGTGAAGGATTAAGACTTTCTCGACGTTTTGGGCATAGTAGTTCTTTAGGAGATACAATGAAGGTGCTCTTTTGGAATGTTTCTTTTCAAAGAGAATGATCTCATTCAGCTTCTCCCTACCATACAAGGACAAGATAAATTCGTTAGTAAGACTTTCTCGACGTTTCAAGCAAAGTAGTTCAGCCCATCTTCAGGAGATACAGTGAAGGTCTTATGTTATTTCACCAAGTCTGGCTTCTGCAAACATTTCATTTGTTATGCCTTCATCTGCAAAATTGTTGCAAGCTAGTGTTACAGCTGTGTTGTGCCGGATCAGGTCCTCATCCCAAGTTTTGGACTATTAGATGCTCGAACTTGCTTGATCAATGCGCCTTCTTTGACCTTCATTTCCACCACCGCAACATTCTGGATGGCATATACTTCATACGACGAAATTTGAGAAAAAAATATATGGCAACATGGCCCAAGTTCTTGGCAATGGTGTTCAACTCTGTTATCCCCAAGTCAAGTTCTTCTCCTACCAGTTGAGTCTTTATTGGTGGAATAGGTATCGACACATCACTCGGTCACTCTTCTAACGAGCCTGCTATGTCCTGCGTCACTGGCAATTTTGGTCTGTAGTTGACCTCCACTCTTACTTATTTTACTGCTTTGCAGAGCGTTTGTAGTAAGTATGTAATAATACCCATGAGATCTGTTTGTCGCTCATCCATCTTAAGGTTTTGTGTATCAACTTCTGTCATTGCTTCAATCAGAAGAGTAAAATATTCATTGGCAAGGCCGATAGTTCTTTTTTTTGTCAGCCTTCCTCTTCTTATGCCTTGTCTCAAGCTACTCTGTCTACTTCCTCTTATCTCCCACTACTAGATCTGTTGGGGTTGCACTTGAATCATTCTGGGGAGGATTGGGAGAATTTTTCCGATCTTATGCTTCTGCTGGTGGGTCCCCTCCCTGTTGTCCATCCTTCTGCGTTGGTGGATCGTCATGTCGCAGGTCTTCTTCTGCAGATAGTAAGTCATCGGCGACAGGGACTCATAATTATTCCGGCCTATCTTAGGTAATGGCCTCAACTTCTTGTTCAGATAGCAGGTATTGCGTCACTAACCATTAGTGTTGTGGGTCTTGTCGTGGTTGGAACAAGATATGATGGGGCCCATTTATAAACTTAACAATGTTTTTAAACCGCTAAACATTTTCCTCCGTAATTCTTGCTAGCTTCCTCACATGATGTCGCAAGGCCTCTCCATGCAAAAATAATTGCACGTTGTTGTCTCTCTGTCTCCCCTTTATATATTTCTCAAAGCAGATATTATGATATCAAGCTCCTCAACATCGAACTGGTTTATCTACCCCTCGGTAATTCGTTGGTTCTGCCCATGCGACAAATGAAATCAAAATAAGTAACCATGAATAAAGGAATGTGTTACCTTTCTCCTACGACTCCTCCGCATCTACTTACAATTAATTTAGTAGACAATGCGACCAATTCATTTGAACCCATGCCGCACAGAGTTCAACCATTATAATCGTTCTTGCAATACATTGGTTCAGTTGCATATTTCGCACCAACTAGGTGGCTAAAACCTTAGTCACGAACCAAACCGTGTGGTCATTAATGATGGAGGCGATTAAAAAGCCTATGGTATCTTTGGTCAAATCATACTTATATTTTAAGTTGTTCGTCATCAGAGTTTCCTAGTATTTTTGAAAAAAAATGGCGTTGGGTCTATGCCTGCAAGTGGAATCCCTGTAATCGTTGTTATTAGCTCGACATCCACAATTTTTTTTGGTTGAGCCCTAGGAAGCCACCATGGAATGATACCAGCAATTGTTTAACATGTGCATTCGCCTCTGTGCTTCGGCCAAAATACAACACATACATCAACGACAATAAACCTGCTTGGTCCAGTCTTCTTTCCCATTCCATTGGAACTAGGTGCTTCGGGCTATCTGGTGTATCTTGTACAACAACCATGTAGTTCTTCATGTCCAATTCTAGAAATTTCTGTTTGTCGTGATCGACAAAGGTCAACTTCTTTAAGGTTTGGAAGTATGTTCTGTGATACTCGAACTCCTTTCGGTACATTTGGTGCTACCAGTGGGTACCGTGCATTCTTCAAAACTCTAATCTTAGGCGCATCATCTTTCCTTGGTGGAAGATACAGTGGCAGCATAGTCGCAGACCCTGTTTCTTCTTCCTCCTCTAGTGGTGGTGGTGGTCGTGATTTCTTATTGCAGTTTCCATAGCGCTTTCTTGTTGATGATCCAGCTGGGTATGGTCTCAACCTTGCTTCAAGGATGAATGGAATGTGTTCAGCTTCTTGTGCAGCCACAGACTGCGGTGGAACATATCCAACAATGTCTTCCATAATGAGGGTGCTGATGTAGTCGTGATACCGGATTCTACAACTGTACTGCTATTGGAAATCGAAATAACCATGCTCTACGGAAAACAATCTCTCTCTCTCGAATGCAGCAGAATGAACTGATACTTGGGCGCGAAGGTGATAACGTCTAGTTGTTCATTCAGTCAGTCCTCCACGCGAGCAGTAAATTAATGGAAAGGTAGTTGTCATTTTTGTCACATGGGTTGATCATTCGAATGATTATCAGGAAACTTCTACGCATCTGCGACTTTCCTGTCACATCAATGGTAGTTGTTGTGCAATAAAGACAGAAGTGACGAAAAAGCACACCGCCAAAATCTCTCGTGCTTTTGAATTAATTACGGACAAATGTCATTTCTACGACTCCATTTTAACTTGCGACAACAACACTCTTCCTGCGACATGTATTCAACCTTTGAAATTTTCCTTTTATTGCGACAAACATATTGTCTTCACCATCATTTCTCCTCTTGCGACAGACAAAGAGTTTGCGATGGTTTTTTTTTTCTTTTTTTTTTTCAGTGGACCAAGTCACGACTATCCTGATAAGGATTTAGCCGACTTCCATTTACCAATCCTCTGACATGCGTTCCATCTAACTTATGTAGTTGCACTGCGCCTTTGTTAGTAATATGAATTACAATATACGGTCCTAGCCAGTGTGTTTTTAGCTTACCCGGATGCTTGAATAATTTGCTATCATACAGAAGAACAAGTCCTCCGAACTGAAATTGCTTGTTCTTAATGTGCTGATCATGCCATACTTTCAGTCGTTCTTTCTCGACGTTTTGATGATATCTTGGAACAAAACGATCTTCTTCCAACTGTATCAGCTTTGACATTCTTTCCTCGACAACACCAACATTTGTCATCTTCGTGATCGCAACAATCCTTAAGCTGGGTACAATATATTCCATCGACATTACAAATTCTTGTCCATACACCAAGCGAAATGGAGTTCGGCCTGTCAACTTCTTATACGTCGTGCGATATGCCCATAACACTGTGGAAATTTTATGATCCCAATCATCTCTTTGGACGTTGCAAATTTTTGTTAATGCATTCTCAAGGATTTTGTTAAATGCTTCGACAACAACATTCGCTTGACGGTGATATGGCGTTGTCTTTCTATGTTGGATCTGGAATTCTTCCGTCAATTCCTCAATCAACTAATTAACAAAGTGTGTGCCTTGGTCACTTACCAAAATTTTCGGGCATCCAAATCTAGTCACAACATTTTCAAACAAAAACTTAGCAACGGTTGCAGCAGTACAATATTTTATTGACACTGTTTCATCCCATCTGGTTAGGTAGTCGGCCACGGTAATAATATATCTTGCACCTATGCACATCCTTGTCTGACTAATAGTGCCCACAAAATCAACAACCCATTTGTCAAATGCCTGCAAAGTCAATTGAGGTACTAGTGGCATTTCATCTCGTTGCGACTGTTTTCCAGTTCTTTGACACACATCACAACTGTGACAATATTCTTAGGCATCTGCATGCATGGTGAGCCACCACAATCCTGCTTGCAATATCTTTCGCACTGTAGCTTTTCCATCAAAACGGCCTCCCGCGACACTATCATGCGCTTCATTGAGTATCATTGGTCGCTTGTGTTCCAAGACGCAGTGACGCAGAATTTCATCAGGGCCTATTTAATATAATTTTCCAGCGACCAACTAGAAGTTTGCAGCTCGCACAACTAACTGCTTCTTATGTGCAGTAGTAAATTCAGCCGGTGCATAGCCCTTACTCAAAAATTGTATAATGTCTCTGTAATGATCATCAAACATTGTTATTGCAAATAATTGCGCATCAGGGAGTCTATCGTCAAGGTTACTAGGTTCTTTGCCACTTTCGATCCTCGATAGATGGTTTGATCCCGGATTCAGTCAACCCGATATAGCAATAACTTCAAAGTCAAATTCCTGAAAAATGAGAAGCCACCGGAAAATCCCCCCCCCAACATTGGTTTATTGACCAGGTATTTCAATGCTGAATGATCTATGTACATTTTGAAATGTCTACCCAACAAGTAGTGTCAAAACTTTTTCAGAACTTATACCATAACTAGTCCTTCTCTTTCCATCGTGGTATAGTTCTTCTTCGTCGTTGATAGTTTCATGTTAGCGGAGGGAATAGGATGATCAATTGACCCTTCGCCAAGTTGTGTTAGTACCACGCCAAGCGCGACATATGACGCATCGACATGTACATGAATTTTTTTTTCCATACCGGAAATACAAGTATGGGTGTTGTAACTATCTTGTTCTTTAAAGTGTCCAGACTTTCTTGGCAAATTTCCATCCACTAGGACTTAACATCTTTCTTCAATAACTTATTCATTGGAGCAGTCACCTCCGCATATCCTTTGATAAATTTGTAATAGTATCCTGTATGTCCCAATGTTGCTCTCGATTGCTTAACTATGGTAGGTAGTGGTAGGTCGATGATAATCGCAATTTTAGCAAGGTTGACCAAGATTCCATCACGGCAAACCACATGGCCCAACAGAATTCCAAACGGGGCACAAAAGATACATTTCTTTAAGTTTAGCGAAATTTGATATTGACAACAACGTTCCAGCATCATCCTGAGGCTCTCAATATAATCCTTAATGAGCCCAAATATCGTCCAATCGTCGAAGTAGACCTCAATAAATTTATGAATAAAATCTTTGAAGACAACCACTACTATACTGGAAAAATTTTTGCAGGAGCATTCTTGAGTACAAAGGGTATTACCGTGTATTGGAAACAACCCCACTCCGTCGTAAAGGTTGTCTTGTGGTTGTCTTCCTTTGCAAATCTAATATGATGGTAGCCAGAGAACCCATCAGTGAATGAGTAAATATCTTGACCCCCGACACTCTCTAGTACCTCATCTGTAAATGGAGTCAGAAATGGGTCATTTAAACAAGCATCGTTCAATTTTCTTAGGTCAACACAAATATGCACTTCACTTGTAGTCTTTTTACCTTGCACTACTATCGGATTGATCCACTCTGATTGTTCTACAGGCTCTATAATACCTGCATCCAACATTCGGTCCAACTTTGCCTTGACTTTTTCTTTATACTGCGGATTCAATCGGTATGGTCACTACTTGACAGGTTTTGTGTCAGGCTTTAGAGGTATCTTCATTTCTCCAAGGTCTTCGACAATCCCTTTCATTTCTAAGAATTTCATAGGGAACAGATCCTGAAACTCATGCAATAATTTTGTGATCTTCCCAACAGTGTCGTTGTCCCTATAATCTCCAATATTGACAAATTTTGGATTCTTCGGGGATCCCATGTTGATTTTCTTGACTTTTAGTGGATTTAGAAATTAGTCATTAGAAATACCAAATCCTTCCACTTCGGACGTACCTTTAAACTCTGGACTGTTTACGTCAAGTGGGTCATCATCATTAGGTTCTCCCGTCACATTATAGCACTCCATCCAGTCCTGGATTGTTGCACTGTTCTAATTGAAGTTTATCATTGCACCATGGATATCTTCAAATACCTTTGTCTTGATTACTTGCAATGCAACATCAATTGATGGATGATCATCGACAAACTCAAATGCATGTGTGAAACTAGTAGCTAACTCATCCCATTCGACAATTCCTCGTCGAAGCTCAACTGATATATATCAGTTCCTTCGTATCATGTCTAATGTGTGTATGAACTGATGAACCCATTGTTGTCATGGACATGCCTCCCATGTCACACGATAGTACTCAATATAGTCAACAGGATTAGTCAATCATGTATGCTTTTGACCAATATAACTTATCTCTTCTCTGAATCTTATCTCCATCAATCTTCGACATTGTGGTCATTCAAAAATAGATTCTTTATGTGCGACCCACCATGGCAAGTGTAGCTTTCAGTGCAAAGTCCAGGGCGGACAAACGCTGATGTTCTGTGACTTTTTCTTCAAACTTTGCCAGAAAATATGCATGGTTAAGTAAACCTTCATATGTGGGTAGATCACTTACTTCGATTCATACCCGTCCCATAGATCGTGTAATTCTTCTGCATCTTTTCATGGATACTTCATGCATCTGATTTTGCCAGTTTTCCAATGCTTCGTCAGAATCTGATGTACAAGAATTAATATTCCGATGACTAAGCTTTCAGTCATTCGTTGGATTTACATAATTGTCACTTGCAGATGTGATGTTATAAATATGGTCTAGATAATCGCCTTGTCCTTCATTATTTACTGGCTCGACGTATCTCTGACCTTCTAACGGATAGATTGGTGCGACAACCCTTAGCTTTTAATCTTCAAATGTTAAGATTCTTTTCTTAAAATTGATGATGGTCTAATTATCAATCGCTCAGTCGATCCCTAAAAGTACAGGATACGGGTTTGTGTCATTGACAATGTCGACTACTTCAAAATCAATATACGTTCTCATACCTTCTACCTCGATAGGCACTTGAGTTATTCAACCGATAGGTAGGACTTTCGACTGATTTGCTAATCTGAGCTAGATGGGAGACCACTCCAGTCGTGGTTTTCACTTACTCTCCCATGTTTGTCTTGTTAGAATGTTGATGCCATAGCCCAAGTCCAAAATGATAGTCAATATCTTAATCTCGTATCTAGGCAGTCATCCTTAATTCGTGATCGGTCTTTAATCTTTTTCCCACATGGTTAACTCTGTTGTCTAGTCATAGTTATTCTTGAGGTTCTTCTATTAGAGTTGTCAATTCTGTGACAACATCTTTATCTTGTATTAGCGATTAGCAACTTTTAAAAAACTCTTTAAGCTTACTAACATTTCTCGTCAGTTGCTTTCGAAACAATCGGTCAAATATTTCAGGCATCTCCATTATTGCTCTTCTTGGTAGTGTGCCAGTAGACGTCGACGCTTGATTCTTGTCGACAAATTCTAGTTGTGCGTCCCTGAATACTTCATTTTCTCTTTGGATATCAAATGGCATTTTCTTTTGTACTGTTGGTCGCACCTGCAGTTGTTCAATATGTGTTTCTTGGTCTGCTCCAGTCGTAACACCTCCCCTTGTTACGACAACAATATTTGGTTCCCTCAGCTCAACAGATATTTTTTGAATATTTTAGTTGGGATTCAGATTGGGATTCTGCAGAGAGTTTAGATTTCCCACATTTCTAACTTGCCACTTCACAATCAATGACAGACACTGTTCGACGGTATGGTCAAAGCTTTACAATACGAACATGTCTTTGTAGGACCCATACAGTCCCTGGCAAAATGTCATGGTTTCCCACAATTGTAACAAATGATTTGGCCTCTTCCTCGACCAAATCCTCCCCCTTGTCCTCGACCTCGAAAATTTCCACCCACCCTTTGTTGAGAGTATTATTGTTGCGGGTATTGATTCTGCGGATATTGGGGCTAAGGATATTGAGCTTGTGGATATTGAGCTTGAGCTCGCTTAGCTTGCATTTGCTCTTCATTTTCCAACAAATAGGTGTCCACCGTTTTCTCCTGTAACAGCTGGAATGCTTCGCAATCCTTCTCATCACGGCCTACTGATTTACAAAATTTAGAATATAAACTAGCTAGTGCACTTACAATCTTTTGTAAGTACAAACACTCCTCCAACCGATGGCCTCTAGTTTGGCATATTCTACACCAAGGCATCCCTTGTGTATTTATCGAATTCGACACTCCTGATGTGACATAGTTCATGAACGCCTGGCAATTGTCCTTGTGGTGTCCTTCAATTCTGCATCTGGTACACCAGAGTTCTTCTTGGATCTCTTTACCTTTCTTAATATCCTGGAGTTGGAGCGTACGATTGGCTAGTTGTGACTAAATTTGCATCATTCCTGCACCAATCTATCATATGCGTGAGGATTCGAGCTTCATGGCCAATTCCAAAGCTTCATTCTGCGACACAATATTTTGTTGCATCAAGGGAATTTGGATGTGCGATAACAACGCTGTAATGAACCATTCTTTGTGTTGTACGTCCGACATGTGGAAGCTTACTTTAGCCATCAATGTCCTAAATCTTTGGTCGAAGTCCCACACAAACTCCGTATACAATTACTTAATCTCTTTAATCTCTATAATACAATGGGATTCAAATTTGGGCTTTTTGAATTCATCTATTAGTCCTGCTCAAATTTGGTTGAGTGTTTTATGTGCGACTCCTGTCAAAACCACAGAGAACTTCATATACCAATCCATCGCACGACCTCTCATGGTTGTGATTATATGTTCCTTCTTTATTGCTTCATCTTGGACCTGTCGCACAATCCATACGGCTTCACATAGAAACCAATGTTGCTCTAGGTCTTCTAACCCATTTCCGTTGAATATCGGTAGCTTAATATCATTCCAAACCATTATATTGGTCCTTGGTATTGCTGGATAAAAAGTTTGGCTAGCATGACTCATCCACTATTCCACGGTTAGTACTTGTATTGACAAACCCACTAAGAGATGAGTTTCTAGACCTTACCTCTGAAGACATACACAGGGTCGTAGGTGTGTCGTATTCATACTTTGGATTTGGGGCTTCTTCTTCTTCTTCCCTTTTGGGGATAGGCTAGTATTCCTCTTTCTCATCGCAAGAACTTCCATCAAAGTGCGACGTCAACTCATAGTCTTCTCCTCTGTTCGTACTGCAACTTCATCTTCTTGTCACAGTTCTTCTTTTTTTTCCCAACCAAAATCTCCTTCCACTTCTTAAACGTCCACCCTCTAGTGCAGTTCCACTATTACAAAGGAACATCTCAGCTGACTCTCCTCCATTTTTCTCGCACTTCTTCTGCAACATAATCCAGGTCTTTATACACAGTTCTTTACTCGTCGGATTCCATTCTCGAGATCTCTTTCTAGCATACGAGCATTTTGATTCAGTTTTTCAAAGATGTCAAGTACCTTCCTCTAGGTCCTTGGAAATTTTTTCTTTCCGCCTCACTATATGACACTATTGTGTCGACATCAACCTTAGTAATGTATCATTCAAAAATACTATCTACCCAAAAATCGCAGCCCTAGATATGGGGTTGCTAGTTCTTTTCAGCCATTGAATCAGCCGAGGACTCCACACTGTCAGTTCTCCTCCTTGGAAATTTTTTCGCTGGGTTGCTAGCTTCACTCTAGCGAAAATAGGAAACTCGCAAAAGAAAATTTCATGAATGTGTATAGATCACTCCAACCACTTTGTCAGATTCAACTGCAATCCTTCACTTTCTTCTCGTGCAAACTCTAATGCTTTGAAATCCACCCTCTTGAATTTCTAGTTTCATCGGGTGGCAAAACATATCCCTCACAAAATGATTCATGGTCCCGATAATAGAACCATTTGTTGGCATTTCCTCCCTTCGACCCATGTTCAGACCCTCGATTGTTCGTCAACAAAGCCCAAGATATAGACCCGACAGAGCAAGGCTCAGTCGTCAACACCTACGATGCAGATGCAGTCTCACTCGAGATATCTCTTATGGGTAACTGCCAAAACCAGCTTTCTGCAGTTGTGTGGGGATTTCCTCTTCCTTGGCACCTTACTAGATTGCTCAATCGAAGCCAATGGTTATATTACTTACTCTTATTATGTGCATCCAAGATAGTACTCTACTTATCTGTCAACAGAGATTACAACAGTTAATATAAAGTTTTAGCAATTCCAACAAACAATAATACAACATATGCATATAAAGACTCATTCATAAGCAAATACATTCATTAGACATAAGCACATTCATCAAATATACATGTAGACAACATCTAACGTGGAAACCCATCCAAGAAAAACCACAAAGACGATATTCATCTGGCATGAGAAATATATGGCACATTTCGTCTATGAACTTAGCTTGCATACTCTGCTCTAGATCTTCTGTACAATTTATACAAACTTCTATCTCTTCTCATGCTCTCTAGTTTCATGTCTCTGAAGTTTCTTCTCCGTCACCCTATTGTCAATCCGCACACATCCTGGATCAACTCTCTCTTTTTTACAACTCTTCGACTCTACTTCTCTTCTAAGACAAAAACTAGAAAAGTCCTAGCGAGAGCGCAACCCGCACACAGCTTGAATTCTCCCTTTTACAGATTCTTACATGTCATAATCAACCGAATCTATTTTGTTAGCCAACATGATGTCATTCCTATTCTCGTACATTTAGTTACAACTGTCAGCAAGCACTATCGGCCCAAAATACAAAGCATGCGTGACTCTAACCGACTTCTTACCGACGATTTCTCGAGCTGTCATTTTCAACCGCTACATGTATTGTTCTATCGTGGTTCCTTCCGTCGCGGATGATCTCGTCGCAACTTCCCTTCTGTCACGAACTCTTCCCTTAACAACTTTTCCTCTACGACTACTTCTGTCGTATCTCTTTCTCCCACAATTGCTTCCGTCACAGCTTCCTTCTTCATGCAACCGGAATCTTCATATTCTCGAGCAAAATTCTATTTGCATTCTACTTATCCTTCCCTAGGGCCAACACAACATAACAATGAACATCACTTAGAAAATAGATGTCCAGAAAATCTATGTCAATTTGCATGCATTTGTGTAGGCCACTATGGTATTTGAGAGCCAAGCATCACTTGAAATTCTTAATACCTAGTATTGCACAAAAGGTAGGGAAGGTGTTGGTGTAGACCAAAATAGTTGTTTTTGTTTTGGCACAAGGTTTTCCATTTCATGAATTGGTTTTCATTGTTTCCAAGGGGGCAATACTCAAGGTTGTCAACAAAAATTCCAAAAAGTAGGTTATGTATGTTTCATAATTATCTTTGATAATTATGAAACATACATAGTGAGTGCCCCACAAATGTTTGGCATGGAGATGGGACTTCAATTCAAGTACAAGGTTGTCCATCTTATGCATTGGTCTTCATAGTTTCCAATGGTGTATTACTCTTCCTTGAGGCTATTGATAAACCCCTCCCGAATGAGCTTTGTCACATATGTTTCATAGTCATCTCCAACATGTTGCACACAATGAATATTCCACCATTGGCATGGGTAAGGGACTTCAATTATTTTCACTATTGGATAAGTTGTGATTAGATAAATAGCTCTCTCATTGATCTAACCGATTGTCTAGAGCTTATGTGTCTACTTGGTTTCCTTCAAACCGAGAGGGATATCAAAATTACTTTGTACTTTGAAAGGCATCATCCTCCGAAATGGCCACTTGTAGAAGATGCCTTCATCGTTGTTGGGGGTCACCATGGGATCTAGCGAAATGATTTGCAACTTGTTTCTCAATCGCTCAAGGGCTCCTATCTCTAAGAAGAGATGTGATGACTATACTCATTCATGGATATCACATAATGAGACAATGAAGCTTCATTTTATACATATACCAAACTTTAAGATGCAACATCCCTAACATGCAAGAGCTCTAGCCCTAGCATGGAGTTCAAGTTGCACAAGAACACTCAATTCAAGAGTTGCCCAGACAAAAAAGAAGCCTTCTTAGGATCATCAATTTTCACTCAATGTGTGTTTTGGGTCTTCTTTAACTAGTTGGAAACAAAATTAAGCACACAAGGTCAAGTCCCTAATCATTGGACTTATAACCCTATAAAAACACATGAAAAAGCCTCAAAGAAGCCTTGAAAGTTAAAGATCCAAACATTTCTAGTGTGAGGATCACTTTGAAATGGCCCTGAATAGCAATCTGAATCCTTAACAGTGGATATTTCTAACATCCTTCGTGGCTTTTAATTATCTCAATTATAAGTTAATATACTCAAATCGACTCTTTTTAATGCTTATTCATTATCATAATTCTCATTAAAAATAGCCAATTTTAAGCTCCAATATACAAAAACAACAACTATGTTCATCTCCATTAGAAAAGGCTTGAGGCTACTACCTTAGATTAAGCTAAACTGACCATCTAAACTAACTATGTTCATCTCAAAGTGTTGACAGAGTTGGTAGTCATAGTTCAGAATAACTTTGGCGATTCAAACCAGCATTTTCAGCTATAATTCAGAATAGCTTTAACAGTTCAAACCAGTGTTTTCAGGGAAAGTTTTCACATATTCAAATGAGCCTTATCCACCATTGCTTTGTGAATATCTCATATCTGCAACAAAAATTATTTACCTTGGGACACCATTTTCTCAAATATTGTGATCACCAAAATAACTCTGAATTAAATTTATAGGTTGATCACTTCAAACTAATATTAGTCTCGATTAACTGAAAACATATTGCTTATAACACTTGTTTGGCATAATCATCATGTTGTCCAGCCTCAACTTGCAACCATTGATGATTAGCATAAGAGTCCATTGATTTTCTCGATGCAAATATTAGCTTTACATTTTCATATTGTCCAAACTCATGACCCACCATTACCAGTTATATTTACCATGTCCATTATGATATAAATTAATTTATCGTGTGACCATTGACACTCAGAGGAAAAATTGGTGCTCAAGATTTCATTTCATTTGATATACATATCATATGTAACCACTACATGTAACGAGTTTTGGAAGTTCCATCAAAATAAAAGGCTTCACTCAACATCAGACTTGGCATATAATGCAAATTTAACTCTCCTTGCAACTTGACTAATTTTCTGTATTAAAATCTACACTTACAAGAGATATCAGTAAAATAATTATGATATTTGGTTCCTTCATAGCTGTTTTCCATGATAATTCAGCGCTGACAAAAGTTAAAACAAGAGGCTATCATCATTTGGTTCAAAAAAGGCAAAAAACTTAACTCAAGAAATTGTGCATCTCCTACTGTATACCATGCACTGATACCATAGAACTTCCAAATTACTGCCCCAATATAATTTTATGTATGATAAATGGTCTAGTTTATCTGCAATTGATACATACTACGTGGATTAAAAGTTCCAAGGTCAAGGCCTCTTTTAAGAGTGATCCAATAAGAATCCCCAAAAACACGTCTGAAGATCCAAGAAGAAAAATGAGCAAGTTCCAAGTATGTGGACAGGAGATAAAGAAGAAATCTTGTGTAAAGCAAAAGCCAGCTACACAATGTTTGGCTTCTTGAAATAGCTTCTACAACTATATGATCTTTTTCCTACTTCACTTGAGTACAAATGATCACCTAGCATTTTGCACAAGACTTGTTAATCATTCTTGGGAAGCACCGAACAAGTCCTTATGATGAGAACACAATGAAGGCCATGTTCCATCACTTGTCCCAACCAGTGGTGTTGTATTTGATGAAGGATCAACGGCCTAAGGTTGATTGCAGAGTCGTGTACAGGATGCTCCCTCTCATTCCCCAAGAAACCCCGCAAACCTACAAGGGACACATCTCAGTTTTGATATTGATGCAGACTTTTTATCATTACAGAAAATGAGACCAAGGAAGGAAAATAAAGCAGTGCATTTTTTAGATGGATGTGAGGCCGAGGTCATGTTCAATGAAGCAGCCATCAAGTGCAACAAAGCCGACCTTCGTTGATAGAAGGTATCCCCTCTACACATGCTTCTTGCTTGTAACGCCCAAGAGGAAAGACAAAAACCAGGAAGCAGGAATAAAGAATTCCTAGTTGGAAGAAAGAAGAATCGTTCCAAACTGGAAAAGGAATCGTCAGCCAGACTGAACGCATCCTTCCCTGGTCCGAGGAAAGAACAAACCATTAACAAAAAGTAATGTATTCCTTGCTGAAGAGGAAGCAAGATTGAAGGAGAAATTGAATCTCTGCTAGGATAGAAGACACTTCACAGGGGAACAAAATAACCTCTAAAGAAATCATTTTGCCTCAAGTGTTTTGCCAGAAGGAGCAATCTACTGTTGGCAGGATAAGAAATTAAATAGGCAGAGTAGCAATGTCTGCTTGACACAAAATCTTTTGATCTCCCAGCATTTTCAAACAACAGAGAAGGAAAACGATTCGGGGAAGAGTTGAAGCAGACATTGCAAGTTGCTGCCCTGCGTTTCAGAGAATGCATACCGACAACCACACCAATAACTTGCAAGTCGAGGTCTATAGCAAGGGAGTCATATTTCAGGGAGTGCCAGTTTGGGCAAAAGGAAAGAGGAGTTGTAGCAGTGTTGGAGTCCACACCACACCGCATAGGCTCTGGAAGAGCCTTTGCAAGCTGAACTGAGATCTCTGCATCTTAAAATGAAGAGCAGAGGCTGAGCTTGAGAAGGTAAGAATCGAATAGGCAATGTTGTAGTAGCTTGGAGGCCATGTACAACACTGATGTTGCTTTCTACTTGAGAGAAGGAATTCAATCTTCCCAGCAAAGAGCAGATTGATTCCTTTACATTGTTCATCAGCAAAGCAGAACAAGTTCTGCAGTTTTCCCATTGGGTTTCTCCAAGGTAATCTGTATTGTGTGATTAAAGGTTGCTGGTGTTTGCAATAGTTTTAGCTGTTGAACGAATGTTTTCATAAGACTAAGTTCATTTCCCACTAATTGCTGAACTGTATAGTTGCGCAGTCCCATCTAATACACCATGGACAAATTTGAAACTACGGTTAACAAAAGAGGTATTCATCTGGCATAACAGAATAAAACCTCTTTGGAAGTGAAAGAATTTAATTTAAAGCATTGAGATCCATTGTGACAAACTGTCCACTGGGATACCCAAGACAGTTTATGGGACAAAGAGGCTCCTGGAGGAATGATTTTGCATTTATATATATTTTCTGCATATTGACATTAAAAAGGCTTCTGCAAGTGAAGAAAAGACCCTTAAATGCCACAGCCATTTTTCTATCAATATGAATACATTTTAGTGGCTTCACAATCACATTGACAACCACTAAACATGGAATCATCAAGTTTGCACTATAAACTGAAAGATTTTGATGAGTTTATTGCATGGCTTTGTAAACCAGATTTTAAAGGCTTCATAAACCATACTATACAACAGCAGTACAACAAGAAGTCACTTTCGGCATGTTAATTTCATGGCTTTGAAATAGATCACGATAACCATTAACTTTTATATGCTTAAAAAAAAAGATCTGTTTCCATTATATATATCAATTAACTTAATACCACTTTGTGCTATTTTGCAGTTCCATACAAGGGAAGCATCAGAACTTAGAAATCTGTGAGATGAAATAACTTTTGGTATGCATCTATTCCTGATCAACAGCCTGAATTCTTGAAGTCTCTCAAGGTGGACACTTGGGATGTGCCCAAACACAAACATAGACTCCAGTCACAAACACTGCCTGGATGACTAAAACTAGCGAAAGTGTCTTCAGCACTTACTGAAGTTAAGGGTGCAATGAAAGAAAGGTAAAACTACAACAGCTGCAGCAGTAAAATGAGAAGACAATCGTGTGTTGACCATCCAATCAACCAAGCTTCTGTCACAATGGCGAGCAATTGAATCAAGTTATCAACTTTTAGAGAAGACACCAAGAATTATGCACCTAAACTTTCAGCTGCAACGTGCAAAATACAAGTGTTTTAACGACTAAATCAGACTGACTGCTGAACCTACAACAATGCAAAGAATATTACATCAGAAGTGGGGGAAAGTTAAAAGGATTGAAAAATCGTACAGGCCCTCCCAAATTAGAGGGTGTATTCCATTGGCAAGAACATATTGAGGATATTGGAATTTGCAAGCAAGATATTATACATCTCAAAGTTGCTGAAGCTCTTCATCAAGATTTGCAGCATCTACTGTCGTGTAGTTTCCAAATACTTCTTGCTTTTGTCTCCAACAATACCAATAAATTAATGAGGCTGAGGCAATTACTGTTACACCTGCAGCACCACCAAAGAGCTCTAGTCCATGTCGCTGGAGCCATGTCCTGTTATAGAAACAACAAAACACATTTCAAAGCTTATCATAATTTAGGCATGGAAAGGATACCTAAAGAGTCAAGACAAAGAAAACTTGAACAAACATAGCTGCAGTATAATGGATATAGCCCGATTATAAAATTTTAATCACAACAGTCATTTAATATAAAATTATAGAAGAGATAATTGCTAAGTTGCACAAGTTTCTGGAACGCGAGAATGTAGGGAATGTGGGTACGAGTATCGGATACGTCTAGAAGTTTCCTCCAAATTTGCAGGAAATGACAGCTTGGGAACGTTAATAATATATATTAAAAAAATATAAAAATAAAATAATTAAAAACACATGAGAATAGAATAAACATAGAGAAGTAAAAAAACATTAACACAAAGTTCAAACCAGATGACGTAGCTTATCCCTTATATTATGGTTGTAACTAGAACATCTTAGTAGATAGAAATGGCAATAAAATCAAGATTACCATCCACGCCATTGATTATATAAGGTAGACTCTTTCTAAAGTGGAAACTTTAAAAAGTTCTAAAGTGGAGATTTACATTTATTGATTAGCGGTAACTACAATTCAGAGTAGGGATGAGTGAATACTCTAGCCCGAGCGGTAGACAAAGATCAGTGCACCAACTTGATGAGGTAGCAGGAAATAGGCTTTTACTGCAACTTAATTTTCTAGAGAAAAAAATCTGAGTCAACCATGCGTATGTATGGTCACAAGGAAATAGGAAGGTTTTTAACAACCCACGTGGCAATCGTGAATGTGTGGAAGCTCCCGGTGAAGGAAACACACAAGATAAAGTTCCCGATTTTAGAGGGTAAAAGTTCCCAGTAAGTTCCCAACCATCCGGAACGGTTCCGGCTAGATTTGGAAAGTTTCCTACAAATTCCCAAGTTCCCTGGAGCGTCGGAACTTCAAGAACGAGTTTCCTAAAACTCAGAAAATTTCCCATACTACATAGGATAATTGGAATAGGGGCCAGACCATGTTAGTTTTTGTAGCTCGATAAGTACTTCTATGTTGGGGGTGTCTAGCAGCATAGAAGGAGCTGATGTGATTCCTAGACATTTATTGTGAAGATGGATTTATAACACCTCACGTAATTGGTATTAGAGGGTCCATGGTATTTGAGGTCCCATGGTATTGGGTCGATGGTATTTGCATGAATGCGATATTATAAAAGAAGCCTCAGAGTATGAGTTCATTATCACAATTGCAAGAGACAGGTTTCCTCTTGTAGTGAGCAGTCCATATCTAAGTTTGAGGTCACAGTTTTTCCAGGGGAGAGTTACTTCTCTATTGTCTATTGGATCGAAGGTGTATCTAGAGTTTGTCTATTCAGTTTGTAGAGAGGATTTGGGGCATCTTCAGTGTGGTTTGGTCTCAAAAAACCATAGACTATGGCTAGAGGTCTTTTCGAGGAGTTTTGGTCCAGATTCGAAGGGTTTATCAAGAGGGTTGTTATAGTGTTGTTGTAAACAAATCTTACAATAAGAAGACAAACATTTGTTAGTTTTCCTCGAAGGAGTGTGTAATACCCCGGTTTCAATCCCAATTGCATTAAATTATATATGATGTAAATAGCGTTAATAAATCATGGTGTGGAGCTCAAGGCAAAGGCCCCGCCACGAATTCAATGTTTTACGTTTCGGCAATTAAAATCGATGCCGATGGTTATCGTGCTAGCTGATGGTACAATATAATTTTCTACATGATGTAACTATGCAATTAATAAAAACACCCACAACTAGCTATGTCAATGCAACATTAAAGAGATGGGGGCATGATTTCGCAAGGAATGGGGAGGGAAAATATTCAAACCCTTGAGCCAATAGGGTAAAGCCAAATGTCAAAGGGAGAACCCAAAAAACTGTCAACTACCCATTTTGTCTTTGCCCAATCATTTATTTCTGCGAAAAATTGGTTTAGGAAGTTATTTCCTTGGGATGGGAAAGGTATGGAGGTCAAATTCGAATTGGGAAAACCACCCATTTTTAGAAAAACGCATTTTGGATTATTGGGCAGGTAAGAGCCCAGAAATTCATTCCTCACCCATTCTCTCATTCACGTTTGGGGCTCCCTCACGCAACTGAAGGTGGTTGAGCTCTCTCCTTCACGATTTTCCTGTCGCTTTCTTCATTTCTCCACGCCTAGAATTCGTTTTTTGTGTTGCTGGGCAAATGGGAAGAAAGGAACCACGATTTTGGGGTTTGAAGAGGTCGTTTTTGCCCCTATGAGCAAGCTGGGAGTTTCCCTCACGTTCTTCTGTCGTTTTCCCATTTTTCTCCATGGCTGGAAAGTCGTGTTGTGTTGCTGAGTGCATGTGCAGCAGGGATTCACGTTTTTGGTGTTTGTTGGGGTCATATTTGCTCCCGCAATGGCCATATGCGTTTTCTGAATTTGGATTCACGATTTGGGGTTTTCAGAGGTTGTTTTGTCTCCCTCACGCAGCTGGAGCTTGTTGTGCGTTTCCCTCACGTTTTTATGTTGTTTCCTCATTTTCGCCATGCCCAAAAACTCATTTTTGTAAAGCTCAGTGGTTGGGAAGGTAGATCCATGATCTGGGTGTGAATAGAGGTTGTTTTTGCCTCTGTGAAGCCATTAAATGTTTCCTGAGACAATTGGATTACTTGGGTCGTTTTTTCCCATTTTCCATTTTCCATTTTGGTTCCCAAGACGTTTTTTTGTCCCTACCCAGAACTTGTATTTTGCTGTGAAGTGCATCCTTGTGTTGGCTTGGCTAAGTAAGTCCAAGGAACCCATCTGTTAGTGGGCTGACTGTGTTTGGACGTGATTATTGGCTTGACTGTGGGTGTATGGTATTGCTGTGTGTAAGTCTGTGTTCCCTAGTTCCTTGTGGAGATCATGCCCAGCTCGGGGATGGCAATGGTGTTGAGAGATTGATGAGCAAATTGGCCTACAGTTGGGTGGAACGTTGCAGCAACATAGCTAGTTGCGAGGAAGATTCTTCTGAAGATAAGTATTTTCTTGTGTTTAACCTTTGCATTGTATTTGTTTTATAAATTATTATGAGCATGATGATTGCTTGAATGAATACTTTGCTTCCGTTGTATATTAATGCATATGTGTATGTATTTTATGTTTAATGCATAAGAATGCTTGCAATGTGTTGCTTCCGCTGTATTTGCATTTGTTATGCATCTGTATATATTTTATTTGCAATGCATTTTGGTTTATGTTGATTGGGTTAGATTGCCCAGTCTGATAGAGCAGTGTTGGTCACGTCCTCTCCATCGAGTAGAGGGGAGAGGACGTGACAGATTGGGGTTTCCAGGGTAAATTCTTGTGTATCTTCTGTAGATGCTATTTGTTTCTGTTGTGCATTTATATGGTTGTTTAGACAGTGTATTTCCAGTTTTAATGTTCTGATTTTGCAATATAGTTATTTGCTAAGTTGTAATTGAAGAAAATATTAAAGAACTTGTAAATCAAAGGTTTTAACATAAAATTTCACATGGTAGCAAAGCAAGGTCTCTTAGTATCCCACAGTAAGAAGACTCAAGGTATTGTAGGTAAACCAAGGTTTATGTTGCCAGTCCAAGAAGGTAGCACTAATTTTGTTGAGTTTCAGTAGTGTTACAATGGTGCAAAAGAGATGGACTTTGGTATGAGGACAAGTTGAACAGGGTCTCCAACTTTGTACAATGGAAGATAAGGATGGGTTCCATCCTTAAGGAGAGCAGGTTGTGGTATCTAGTGAACTCAACAAAATCAGTAGCAATACCAATATATGCCAACTAAAAGGAAGCTCATGAGTTGAATGAGTTCAAATTATAGAGGTTACTCCTTGATGGGGTAAAAGACCACTTGATCTCACGTCTTGGTGAGAAGGATACTGCCAAGGAGATGTGGGATACATTGAGAGGCATGTTTGAGGCCAAGAATGAAAACAAGAAGATGGCCTTACTATATAAGGATAAGTTGCATGCAGTTTGGGACAATATCCCAAACCCAGAGATGGTTCACATAGCCTTGAAGGGCTCTACCAATGACTAGGAGGTTTTCGTCACATGTGTGTTTGACAAAGAAAAGCTCCTGCACTAGAGCAAGTTCTGGGATGACTTCACTTAGGAGGACATCTAGAGAGGATTTAAAAAACACGAGGAGGTTGAGGAAGAAGAGGAAAATCTTTCCTTGGCCTCCATATCTAAGGGCAATGGAAAGAAGGCAGAGGAGCCTTCTAGTGGCAACAAAAAGAAGGATATGAGTAAGATCCAATGCTTTGCTTGTCAAGAGCTTGGACATTATGCTAGCCAGTATCCTACCAAGAAGAAGGGTAAAGAAGGGAAGAAGCATCAAATGGCAACAACAATAAAAGAAAAGGATTAGGTGGTTGAGTTCACTGCTCAGTTCGTTGATGAGTTTTCACTCATTACTCTGCTTGGGTGTATGGCCAGTTGTGGATGGTACATAGACAATGAAGCTTCATGCCACATAACTAGAGAGGGTTGAGTGCTTCAGGATGCTTCAGAAGTATACTCTACACGCTATGTGAGATGTGGGGCTTGTTAGAGATTTAGCTATGGAGGCACTCTGCATATTTTTGTCTTGTATGCGGAAGTGACCATGCACTAGCTAGGTTACTTTACTTTGTAATGTTGTTTTATAAAGTTTAAAGTGACTCTTATGTAAATGGGACTTTTTATAAAGTATTCCCTGGTTTTAATTTTATAAAGTGACTTTATGAGATAAAGTGCATTTGTTTTATTAAGTAAATGTGACTTTATTAAAATTAAATGTAACCGCTTTTGGGGGGGAAGTTCCTCAACCCTTGATCTTGAAAAGGAAAGATTTAATCTTGGCCTTTGGATTTAGGGAATGGGCAAGGTGAAAAGTCACTCCCAAGTTATAAGAAAGAGCCTAGGGTAGTGTGCAAGACAAGTTTGAAGGAAAGGATTTCCAAGAGTGAGCATTTGGCTGAGTTATTTGCAGAGAAGAAGGGAGATGCTATTTTTCTCAAGTGCGCACAAATCCCATGGAAAAAAAAATTCTCAAGAGGGCACGAATCCCAAGGAGTTGGGCACGTTTTCCAAGGCATTTAGTTTTTGTTGAGTTGTACTGTTCCGTACAGTACAACAGTGGCACAAATTTCGAGAAAAAAAATTGGGCACAATTTTCAAGAAGACGACTTTTTTTCTTGGGCACAAAAATCCGTACAGTCTGCTGGGCACAAAAATCAAGGTGGGCACGGAAATCAAGAAATCTGGTACAGTCATTAATGCTGAAATAAATGTTGTTGTAAATTAATTTCAGTCTATTGTTTTTATGTGATTTTTCCACTGCTACAGACATAGTTTCAGTGTTTCAGCTTGTTGGGTTATTAATTTAAATGCATGAGGTGTTTTTATTAATGACAAGTTTTAAGTCTAACATCTAGGTAAACTAAGAGTTTGACAAAAGTCTGAAATTTTTGTCAATAATTCTATAGGTCTCACATCAGAATAGCAATGAAGAGGTTGGTAGCAATCACCTTCCAGCTAGAGTTAGATTATACTCTGATGGTAGCTGGAGTATTGCATGTTCCAAAGATGAGAGTCAGTGTGCTCTCAGTTTCGACCCTAGAGGATAAGGGCTATGCAGTGCTATTCTAGGATGGAGCAATGTCCATTTGCTTTGAGAGAGCAAGTGTCCAAGATGCATTGATGATTAGCATCAGGGAGGGCACAATATATAAGTTGTTGGGACAGCCAATAGTTAAAGCGATTTTGGAGCCGAGTGTCAAAGGAAGTTTGAAACTTGGATCAGTGGCAATGAAAGAGCAAGTTGTTCTCAACAAGCCTACTTGGTTCGAGATGTCACTGATGGATGAGGAGCACCAAGATCCATAGCAGAATTCAACAGTGTAGGTTGCCGCAAAGTGTTCCAGTACAGAGGGAGCAAAGTGTTCCAGCTCAAAGGGAGCAGTTGCAGCAGCACAGGATGTGGATCATGAAGGAGGTGCCTCTAGCAGGAGTACCTCCCTCGCTAAGAGGGAGTGTTAGTTTTTGTAGCTTGATAGGTACTTCTATTTTGGGGGTGTCTAGCAACATAGAAGGAACCGAAGTGATTCCTAGACATATATTGTAAATGTGGATTTATAATACCTCATGTAAATGGTATTAGAGGGTCCATAGTATTATGTGTCCCATGGTATTGGCTCCATGGTATTTGCACGAGTGTGAGATTATAAAAGAAGCCTTGGAGCATTATCACAATTGCAAGAGACAGGTTTCCTCTTGTAGTGAGAAGACAAGATCTAAGTTTGAGATCATAATTTTTCTAGGGGACAGTTACTTCTCTGTTGTCTACTGGATCTAGGGTGGATCTAGAGTTTGTGTATCCAGTCTACAGAGAGGACTTGGGGCATCTTCAGTGGTTTGGTCTTAGAAAGCCATAAGTTGTGGGTAGAGGTCTTTCGAATGAGTTTTGGTCTAGATCCAGTGGATTTGACTGGAGGACTGTTGTAGTGCAGTTGTAAACAAATCCTGCAATAAGAATACAAACAGTTGTTGGTTTTCCCCGAAGGACTGGGGTTTCCAGGATAAATCCCTATGTATCTTGTGTGGATGCTATTTGTTTCTGTAACTGAAGAAAACATTAAAACAACTGTAAATCTAGGGTTTAAACATAAAATTTCACAGACCAATTATATAGATGCATATTTTTAGAAAGAAAAAAAGTTTGACAACCCTATTTACAATAAGAAATTCAAGGTCTCAACTTTAAAACATATTATCCTAAGATATGTTATAGGAAGAGAGGAAAATCAAATAGCAAAGAACCCTTTGTTCATCATCACAACAAATTACGAAGCTCAGATACTGCTCTCATGGCCGACCTGTCTTAATAGTCTTTACACTTACATTATTCCACTCCTTGAACTCTAGGAATGACACAAAAAGACAACTTGGAATTAAAGCTTAAATCTTGCCCTATATCTTATTACACTATAGCTGATAAATATAACAAACATTACTGAAACATTTTAAGAAGAAAAGGGTTATAGTGGACCAGTTCTTTTATTTCTTCAAAAAATTATAAGACTCAATTTCATAACATAGTATCCTAGATGACTCTTGAAGGAAGAAAAGAAAATTAGATAGTAAGTAATCATTTTTCAACTGTCACAACAAAATACAATTAGCTTAAGGATTGACTTCGTAATGCTCATCTGTTTAAATAATTTGTGCACTTAAAAAATTTACTCCTGCATTAGCAAAGGAGTGAGTCAATTCCAAATTCCAACAATCTGATATTACCTGATTGTGATCCAAATAAGATGGCAATTGTTGTTCCTTCCCAAAGACTATAATTAGACAAGTTCTCAATTGGGTCTAAATCAACAGGTTGACAGGAGTGTTATCCTCCCCATCCAGGATCAATTCTCATAAATGACATGTTGAGCTCTTAATGAGTATATTGTTGTATCAACCTTGAGTTATGAAGAATCTTATTTATCTTGGGTTTCCCCGATGAAAAACTCTTGTGTTCAGTGTGTTGATGTTATTTACTGCACTTGTCATTTGTTATATGTTAGTCTGCAAATTTTAAAGTGTTCATGCTAATGCTAAAAATTCAACAGTTGGGTCATTTACCTCTGCCCTTCTTTGCCTGACCAATGAGGGCATGGTCATTGTCACATCGTCATATGTTGACCTTTGACTCCATCCGAGTCTCCCCCTAAATACAGTCATCCCATAGTCTTCCCTAGTTGGGAATATTCTCTAGAGCACAAATACCTTAGACAAATGTTTCCCATTACGGTGGGAACCCATTCAATGCCCTATTTACTAACTCCTTGTCCTTCATCTTCTCCCCAACAACTGCAAGCTAGCCATGGATCTATGTGCCCTTCATTGAGTAACTGGCGACGATGCCTGATCTAGCCATCTCAACAAATCTAAGCTTGTTGTGTAAAATCATCTTTCACTTAATGTTCTAGCTTTGGTAAAGAATAACTAGAGCATCAAACATATCTTTCACTATCTTCTTCTCGAATACATGAGGGATCAAATGATCCTTTATTGCATCCATGATCATCCGCTTAGCTCTCACTTCTTAGTTCATTCTTATTGTGAGCTACCAAAAGATGCAGAGTTGTCGATGGAGCTCCCAGATCCTTGACGATATCACAAAGGTCAATCTCTTATAATAAAAAAGTTACCCTAACTTTCCATGCTAAGAAATTCAAGGCACCATCCAACATGAGGTTGGTTAATGCCATCTCTAAGATCTAAAGCACAAAATCCAAATCTAAAAATCAAAATAGTGAAACCCTCGTTGGTTCTTTCCCACTGCAATTGATCTACCCACTATAAACCCCTAAGAGTCTCCATCAAAGAGATTTTTTGTTACCATGTTAAATTTCACAAGCCCTAGATGACTATTGCCTTATGCCTCTTTATTAAATAAATTAGATCTTAAAATTTACTTTAAAACATAAATAAATCTGAGCATGCATTAATCACACATATAGCTAGAAAACAAACAACGAAAGTATAAAACATAGAGCTAAAAAATCTATCCTTCAAAATCAATTTATGATTAATATTCAAAACTTACAAGGACACCTCAAACAAAGGATTTTCTTTCTGACATTGAGGAAAAACAACAAACAAATCTGAGAAGAAGTTGATGCCAGATCTATCCGATGTGTAGTACGGCATATCCGCACATTTGTATGGATCCTTATGGATCTATCTGTATAATTGTATGGAATTTTGTACAACAATACGAAAACATTGCTTATGGCTTGTTTTTCGACTTGATGAACCTACAAGTCATTCTTTTCATCTCTCTCTTGGCCTCTTCTTCCTCTTCAAATAAAATTGTCTTTGTGAAGAATGAATGTGTTTTTTCCCTCTACTTTGACCTACCTTTATACTTTAGTTGAAACCCTAATCTACCAATAACCTAATCTCATGGTGAGATCGACGATTGAGATTAGTCTAAATCACTAATGCATTAAAATGCACTTTCTTAGACCTAACGGCAAATTAAAAGACTTTCACTTTATAAATAAAGTGAATTACAAAATAGATTTATTTGGACGACTCCCTGCATGTTTGACACCTAACCTATTCGAAAGTTCCTATCCAAGCTACAAAATATCAACAATTTAATGTGGAAGTAGTCTATGAAGACAATGTCCTCTCCAATGTGGGTATCCAAACCTACACAAGAAATTGTGAAATTATATAATTTGAAGAACCCATGAGAAATGACCCAAGTTTGATTAGCATGATGTGTTAGAATATAATACTAAAATATAGAGCAACTTTATAGGTTAGTGACAAGTGAGCAGCGTTTATATATGAAGGTAAGGGCCTCAATGGTTAAATCACCACAACAAGCCTAGGTTGCTATATAACGATGTGTTGAAATTTGAGAGTTGATTAGATGAGATTGGTTTATCTATAATGAGTAGCCTACCTCGAGCACTTGTAAATGTACTTATTGCAACATCATTAATATATGTGACATTATTCTCTCATACCATGCAAGATTTTATATGGGTACAATTATAACACTAACATTTATTACCTCCATATGTTTGGAAACGGGTCATGTATAAAATAGCTTGTGTATAAGTACATTTTTGCACAAGTATAAAGTCAAGGGTAACAAAGTCAACTTAAATAATAAATTAGTGTTGAGTCAAGGGTAACTTGAGCAACTTAATTTGGTGTCGAGTCAAGGGTAAATTAGGCAACTTAAATTGGTGTCAAGTCAAGGGTATCATGATTGTAAACATTGTGTATATGTAGAATATATGTGGCCATGTAAAATTCCTAGCGAGAGCTTAGGGCCAAAACCAATGAATGTTTAAACTAGTATAGATCCATCTTACCTATGGCTCTACGAAACGTCAAGAGGAATCAAAGTCTCTTGGGGTGCAAACCTTTTTTAATTTACAAAAATGTCTAATAAGTATTCCTACTTGGTCCACTTGCGTAAGTGATTTTAAAATAGTGTAAATATCACTAGAAAAAAATGAGTTGAGTAACAATAATAATCATATAATCAAATACCCCAGATGCAGGTGTGAGTCAGACCCACGTGGAGGCTAATGTGGCCCCTCCAGCCAGTGCTCAACCCACAGCCATTAATGGCCTTTAAAACCCAGACAGACGTGGCCACTCCACAGCTCGACGAAAGGACAAAGTTGTCTCATCATAGCTTGGATGCCTTGACTCCTCCACCTGGCTGCTGCGCTTCGCACAAGTGCCATTCAATTGGGACGATGGCCCTCCAGCTTTACCCCGTTGTTCTGCTCCTCTGGTTCATTGTCATTCTCTCGACTCCTCTAGCTCTCCATGATCACTCAGTGCAACAAGGTCAACACCCTCTGCTTCAAGCCACCCTCACCTGTCACTCTACTGCTCCGCGCCCTCGCATCGCTCCCCATTATCTTAGCTCGCACGCCCAGAGCCTTGCTCAAGCCAGTCATCTCACCCCTTCACCATGCCTAGAAGATAGAGAGGCACTTCACGCAGGGGACAAGGACGCCATGCACGGTCAGAAGGCCATATTCCCCTCTCTTCTCAAGCTAGCAACAATGGCTTCAACCTCGAAATTCCGGAGCAGGTGCAAAGAATTGTCTCGGACTGGGAGGACGAATTGTCTGGAGCACTTGGTGCTGCCGGACGCACAGTGGAGCGACGACAGAACTACTGGGCCTTCAAAAACCTGCTCACTCGCCTGGTCCTCCGATTCCATCCTCTGGTTCCGCCACGTCCTGCCCCTCCTGTTCAACCTCCCTCGGCCCCCCAAGAGACCGCACCACCCGGTCCCCAACCGGTCCTATCTCAAGCCTCGCCTGATACCTTGGTTCCACCACAGAGCTCCATTCCCCCTCCGCACCTCAGACCCTCCTCTAGCGCTACGTGGAAGTTCTCATCCAACCCAATTGTCTCGAAGAAGACCTCTCCATTACCCACCAAAAACCCAGCTGCAGTTTCAGGGAAGGAAGCCTCTAGCTCCAGTGACGAGGAAATGGCGACTTCTGATGACAGTTCGACAACTTTTTCAGGCGGGCCGACACACAACGTCTCCAGGTTACACATGTCCAATCACAGAGGAACCATGGCCTAGACAGAAACCATGACCCGTGGTCTTCACGGCCATGTGTCCTTCTGTCTGCTGTATGAGCCACGTTCAAGTTCTTTCAGGCCACATGCCGCTCAGTTTTGTTTATGTTTAGCTTCCTTTGTTTATGTATTGTCCATGTGTTGGCTCTTGCCACACCTTCTTTGAACTGTGAGCATTTTTGTCTATGTTCATTTGGCAGGCCTGTTTTCCCTCCGAGAGGGAGGGTCATTTTGGATCTGTTTTCCCTCCCGGAGGGAGAGCCTAACTATACTTTGATACTCCACACCTGCTCCACCTGAGCAGGCCGGACTGTATTTTTGCATGTACTATTATTTTATCTCTTTTTTAATAGATTAGATCTCAACTTACAAAAAAAAATCATATAATCAAATAGTTTTCCAAAAATTGTTTTACTTGTCTTTCTTTAAAACTAATAATGAATATTAAGAGTAGTTAATGATTAAAATAATCCATATAAAATTTTAAAATCTAGATTTCGAGAATAAATTGGAATTTGAAAAACATTTTACCATCAAATGAAAAGTTTAAACATTTATCCAAATGTTTTTGAGAAATGACTTGTTTTTCTCTATAACTAAAAATGAACATTTACATGTTAGGGTTAACCTTGACTTGGGAATGAGCAATGAAGTAAGTGGTTTAAAGCACATGGTTTTAGTGGCCCATGGTTTCTTGCTAGTTGTATTTGCATTTAAAGAACCTTATAAATATGGTTGTAATATTCCATTGTAACATGTTGTTATTGTAATGTGGTAAATCTAGTGTTGTTGCTATAATCACTATTATTTTGTAAAGTCAACGAAATGTGTTTTACAATTTAGCTAATTTAAAATTAAATTTTATATGTTCTTGGTTTTATAATTTTTCTTTTTTTTTTCTACTGTCAAGTGGAATAACTCCCGAATTCTTATTATTTCTCCATAGAATGCCTTTATTTATACATCTACGATGACTCTTGGGATCACACATCCGAGAGTCTCTTCATATTCCTAATATTTACAATAACGTATAATCCCGACGGATTATATTCCAACAATCCCCCCCTTAATCCGAAGAGGCGTTAGTAAGTCCGAGCATGTTTTTGAATCTTTCAAACTTTTCTCGTCCAAGCGCTTTGGTGAAGATGTCTGCAACTTGATCATTTGTGGAACAATGTCGAAGATGGACTGTCTTGGCCTCTACATGATGTCGAATCAAATGATACTTTGTGTTGATGTGTTTGGTTCGATCATGGAATCTGCGATTCTTAGCCAGCTTGATTGCAGAAGTATTGTCGATCAATAATGGAGTGGAGTTCTCTTGTTTTTCTTGCAAATCTTCAAGTATTTCCTGAGCCATACTATTTCTTTCGTTGCTTCAGCTGCAACCACATATTCTGCTTTTGTTGTTGAATCTACCGGAACTGACTGTTTGCGTGATCTCCATGAGACAGCTGCTGATCCAAGACTCATAGTGTATCCAGAAGTTGATACTCCTGTCTCCTTATCGCCATCAAAATCTGAGTCTGAGTACCCAATAAGTTTGAAGTCATCCACCTTAGAGTACTTGAGTCCAACGTCTTGAGTCCCCTTCAAGTATCTTAGAACTCGTTTTGTAGCTGACCAGTGTCCTTCACAAGGTTTATGCATGAACCTTGAAAGTATGCCAACAACATAAGAAATATCTGGTCTTGTTGTTGTAAGGTAGATAAGTCTTCCTACAAGTTGTCGATACTTGGTCGCATCCTCAAATTCTTTTCCTTCGCTTGATGTGAGCTTCATTTTCTGTTCCATTGGAGTAGAGATAAGGTTGCATTCTTTC